>JAHWXV010297065.1:0-22769 GCA_024586415.1 Phrixothrix hirtus | reverse complement strand
ACGTGGTTAAAACTTATTAACTAAGCCTAATAACTTTATAATGGCAAGTTTTAATTTCAGCCATAATTAAACTTTTATGAAACCAATAAATATGCTAAAATGCCAAATGGAATTTGAAATGTTACTTGGGAATCTATGGTAAATGTTTAAACAAAGGAGGGAACTATGTACCAAAATAGCCCAAGGTGTAAGGAGTGAAACAAAGAAAGTCTTTGATAATATCTTTCTAGTGTCGTTTTTATTGAAAAACGAACCTTACGTAAAAAAAACCAGTGGCACATTATATACTTATTTTTAGGGTCTATCGTTAGACTTTGGAATTGAGTTTATCTGTTATAGTAAGAAGAATATTTGCATGTGTCTTCAGTTATTTATCTAACACAGTTACAAAGATAGAATGTATTTCTTTTTTAATTTTATAGGACGGTCATATGTACACCTAATTGTTTGACCATTTTTCCTAGACTAAAGCTTAGCCAAATTAGCTAGCTACAAATTGTTGAGTTCTCATGGTACAATACAGTGACTTGTAGATGTATTTATTTATGTAGTTTGATTTTGCTATAGCATGATGTGTGTTAATTTTTGGCGTGGTTCTGTATCTAAGCTGGCTAAAGGTTTGTTTTAGACAAAGTCCTTTGTTTTGGCTAATTCGCATTTGTATTTAGCGTTAAACAAATCCGTGTTTTGTGGATTATCCCTGTATGTACTAGTAACGGAATTTATCATACTACATCAGATGTGTGTCTATTTTTATATAGAACGGTATAAAAATGTTTTTAATATTTGGATTTGCCAGCGGTTCTGAATTTCTGTACGAATTAAGCCTAAGTATTGTATACAAATGCCAGCGGAGTTCATTCTTTAGATATGTGAACTAGATTGATTATCACTGACTGTTGCAGGTAATTTGATTAATCTTCAGCTGGAACTACAGTCACCTATAGTGTGTAAGGAAGACTCCTGATAAGTTCTGATTATTCAGTGGTTCTCGGCTTCTATTTATACTAGGTGGATGGATGAAATTATTTCTTTATTGTTACTTTCTACTTAAATTTTTTATACCGTTTAGTAAAATTTTAGAAAAATCAAAATATCGATTTTTGTATTCCTATTAGTTGCGCTATTAATTCTTATGTTTTAAGTGTTTGAACTTTAATTCTAACACGAAGTTCTCTAATTACGGCATTAACGCAATTATTAGAAAATAGCGATTTAATTTCTTGTATGTCTTATTATATATGAGTATCCCACGTTAAACTTTAATCGATTATGTTACAGTTTTTTATGTTCCTCTAATAAATATGTAATTATTGTGTCTTTATAAGTAGTTCCTAGCTTTACTTATAAATAAATCAATACTTGGAATTCGTGTACCTGCAGGCTTTACAGTAATTCACTGGAAAGTTCGTTATCTAAACGTCGATCTGGCTTTGATTCTTAGAGTTTCATGTGTTTTATTTCGGTGCATACACTTTATTCTCAGATACATACCCGGTTGTAACTCTCCTCTATTCTTTCAAGCCCGATTTACATGTTACTATAATTCAACCAATTTTAGGCTTAATATTTAATAAATTGTTTAACTAAATATGGTTATAAGCTGAAATTTTATATAAAAATGCTGTTAATTTATATAGTAATGGATATCGTAATTTATATGACATCTTGTTTGTCCGTATTTCGCTTTATCACAAAAATTAATTACTTAAAAGGTCCAGAATAACTTAAATACACACATAATAATTAATGAAATCATGCATTTGACATTGAAAGTTAATTCATTTACGTTTCAAAACAAGAAACAAATTAGCAGCTTGCAAAGCTATAAACAAATTCGACTAAGAATAATAAATACTTTGAATATTCAACTCTTTTTTGTGTAATATTTTTAATATCGAACCTTGGCAAAACGCCTTTAGCAAAAAACACATTTCCGTAGATATTCTTTCTACAGTTTCATATACTCTTGTAAAAACCTAATTCTCTTATATGCAACGCGAAAAATATTTCACCTGAAATCTCGTTCTGCAAACGTGTATTTAATAATGCCAACCTAAAAATATGTTCCTCTAGAAATGCTTCTATGGAACATAGCTATACATATACATAATCTAAGTTACCGTTTCGCTACATTTAGCACATTGACCAAAATCATCCATACCAACACACTACTTTGCTCTTTAGCATTCTTCTAACAATTCACCTTTATTATTTCTTGCCACAATGGTATGTACAATGTCAAATTTAAGTTTATAAATAGTCTAACCCCATATATTCAATTCTTACTAGTTTATATTTGATTTAGATTTAAATATAACTATTACTATTAATTTTTTTAATATTTCCATATTAATAATAATTATAATCATCTGTGAAGTCTATAAATTTAACTCTGTAAAAATATTATATTAAACAGGATATAATTATAAATTTACAAAGATTGAAAGTTTTAACAAACCCAGATGTTTAAGAAACAATACGAATTTAATTAGAATGATTACAAAAGTTATAAAAGAGGAAAAAATGTTTACGGAAGAGTTTTAGTATAGAACCTTTTTTGATAATTCATAAATAATTTATAATTAATAGATCATATCATAAAAGATAGTGAACTGGGCGTGTCAAAAGTCTGCAAACGCTCAAATAACTCTTGAATGTTTTAGCGGTACAATAGGACCAAAAAATTTGTTATTTAACATAAAAATCGTAATTTGTGGAGCTAAATATGCACTCATTTGAAAACGTCGACGAATATAAGAGATTTTCTAAGAATCTCAGATCAATAGATACATTTAATTGGTCCTGAAAATACGTTTTTAGTGTGTAACTATGTATGATATTATATTCTATACCTATCAAATGTATTTCATCTAGATATCTATTTGCTTATTTAATACCACCTATATTAACGGTTATACCGTGAAGTTAAACAATAAACAATTAATATGGTAGGATAAAGCATATTTCGTAGATTTAAATGATTGCCATCGATTTTCTATTGAAAAATCTGACTTAAATAGAATTAGTAGTATACTAGAAGTAGCTGGAGCTTTTATAAATATAAGAAGCGACATTTCTGCTTTTAATTACAATGTATTTAAATGTAGAGCAGATGGCTCAGATTTGTGATCAAACATTTTTTCGAATTGGATTAAAATTTTCCATAAATTTAATTACTGAGGAACCGTATGCATGCCCGTCAGATATTGTATCGAAATACTAGGATATCATATTTAAAGTAATAAAAATAATGTTAAACGCTAACGAACTTCTATTTCTGAAGGTAGTACACATTTTTATTAAAAACATAGGTAACGAACTAAGGTTTATTAATGCTTGTATAATACTTGTAAAAGAAAAGCAGAAATTTTGATAGTGACGATTGCATTAACCCAATTAACACAAAACAACGAGGTATAAATATCACTTTCTTTATAAAATCATTTGCCAAGACACGTTCTTGCTATTTCATTTGTAAATTCTTCTAATATTTTAATTTCCATTAGCTTAAATAAACAATTTTTAAATTCGTCGGTTTTCTATTCATTTTTAAACATACAATACTGTTTTTACTTTAAGAAAGGCCGTTTCTGTATTTGATTATTTTTTTACTTATTGTCTTAATTTATTAAATCTAACCCCTTAATTACCGCAAGGAATATGTAAAGTAGCAGGAATTATCTTTTGAAACTCAATAAGTAAAATAGTTAGAACAAGGCTTAACCAATTTTGATATAGCCACTCTCTAGGCAAGGGGTTTATAAGGTTTTTCTCTTTTTAAAGATTGAAGTTAATTTGGTATTACCGATTTAATCGGTTTCAGGGTACCGTTGCGGAAAGTGCTTACCAAAAGAATTTTCAAATTAGTCGGTAGTTTTCTGTATATGTAGATAACACAAGCATTTTTTGCAACTGCATTTCGACAGGAAATCCAGCATAAAAAGTGGTATGTACTCTTGCAATGACAGTAGTTAAGTCTTGATTAGTTAACCGTATTGAACACGCGTGCGCAAACATCAAATAATTCACATTCGAAACGCAGCAAACTAAATGATATCTAAAAAATTCAAATTAAATTGTATTTCAATCTTGGTAAGTTCATAAATTTTTCAAATTACTTAATTCTGCTGTTTTGAGGCCTTATTAATTTAGAAAAAACATAGAGGTTTTCATTCAAGTGGAATACATTTATGTATTCTATTTGAAGTGAACTTGTTAATAAAAATATTACTAGACTTTTTATTTCACCAAAAATATTAGTTTATTGCGTTTCGGTGAAATGCTGACGATAGAAATTTAAATTCAATTCTTAGGCAAGACGTCATGGCGCAGGTGTTCAATTATTATAATTTTCTTTACATTTATATTTTCATCACTTCTCCTTTTGGCGTGATTGATATATTCCCCAAACCGCATCTAAATCTCGGAAAGGCGGTGTAACGTTTACGTTAACGATCATTCTCCGTTATTTATTCCTTGAAATTTAATTAAAATGCGTGCCGTAACCTAGTTAAAATAAAGAAGAGACGTCTTAAGACGAAACTGTTGACCCTGTTAAAATAAATATATGCGTTCATTTTTCTTTATAATACCCGTAAAGGTTATCTCATCTAAAGTAGGTACCCAAACTCTTTGACACAATAAGAAGTTATAATTTAATACATGTATTTAAATAATTACTAATTGAAGTAGGTAAAACAATAATTGTTGCAAATTTACAATTAATTAAAAGATTATTATCGCAAACGGAAATCATACAACCAACTAGGGGCTTTAGGTCATTTACTGTAAGCAACCAAATTTATCTACTTTTCCAATCGGGTAGTTACAAATAGTCTCTTATTTATTTTTAGTAGGTTTGAATGCAGATTCAATTATAAAAGTTTATTAAACACAATTTTAGATGTTTTCATTAACTCTAACTGAGTTTGCATAAATAAATTAAATTTATTAATGTACTTTACTGAGGTTGCTGGTTTATAAGATGTTCATATTCTAGTACTTGCTTTCTTGACTATCGGCGCCGCTTTTAGGACTCAATTTTTGAAGATGCTGAGTTTAATTGAACTAGCCAGTTTCACGGGATGATCTTAAAGGATTAATTGCCCAGTATACTTGAAGAATAATTTGTGTCTTCAGTTTTTGAGAATGATACTATTACCTCACTATAAAAACACTTTACCACTTATTGCAGGCAGTTTGTAACCTTTCTTGTGTTATTATAGCAACCCCTGTTTTAGAATTGGACGAATGGGATGTTAGTACCTTTATATCATTTTTATATCTTTTGTAGTTCGCTGGCCGTTAAATTTTCCATGCAGCTATGTTTCATGGGCAAGTTTCTTTTACTGGTAGCTTCTTTATTGCGAAGCTATGTTACTTTCATAATATCTATTGATATCACATTACTGTTACCCATCTTTAAGTAGTTTATTGCCCTTCAAAGCTTTCTAATTATTATTTGTCGGCAAGGTATTTCAAAGTTCTTAAATGCTAGGTTAAGCTATCTTAAATTAAGTTTCTTAGCAAAATAAAATACACGTTGTAGGTATTTGATAATCCTCTGTTGAAACTGCGTGATTATATAGAATAAAACCGCAAAGTATTCAACAAAGCGCTTTCGTGATGCGTATTTGTGTCGTTTTCGGAGGTGGGCATAGTGTGGGCGTTCAGGGAAAAAGTTAGAGGTTCTAAACAAATTATCTTTCGGCTTACGTCCGTCTTTTGACGAAGATACAAAGTTTCGCTGATTGCTACACAAAACAAGCTGAAGCGCTCTTGATTTTTCATTCTTGAAAAGGGTTTTGCCAATTTTTAATATATGCTGTTGTTACAATTTTTATGGTAGGTTACTAGATAGGACTCATAGGTTGTAGAAGGAACTATGTTTAGGGCAAGGCTAGTCAATTGTCAATGAGTGAATTACTTTTCAACAAAGTTTTTAGAGTAAGACCAATTATTTTTATAAATGTAGTATATTTTAGGATTGAGCCTCTTTTTGAGACAAGATTGTTTATTCGAAATTTCTGCTACTTTTAGGAGATTTTCTGGTTGAGATTGCTACCTTAAGGAAATAATTTTGACATTAATAGTGGTAGAAAGAATGACCTTGTCTGCCGCAATCCTAAGATTATGAGTACTTCTCCTAGACCACATTATTGATGCGCTAAGTATTCCCGCCCTCTTAACACTTGTTAGCTCACTTCACAACTGCGTTATATCGTGACAACATTATCTTGATAGCTTGAAACCAGCTACTGTTGATAATTTCCCAAACTGTCAACGTGTTTGTTTTATCAGTAGCCTTCTGGAAGTACTTTAAGCTCATTGTAGAGGTTGAATTTAATATTATCCATGTAAGCTGTTCCTGACAAATTTATCTTTATTCCTAAATTGTTATTTTCAATTTATTTGAAAATAAATTTAACCACTTCAATATAATGTTTTTCGGTGTATATTTATAATTTCAATTAAGTTATGCTTTGTACATAAATTCTGATTTGATAAGATTTGCTTTGGATACATTTTACCACCCTCTACCCACATTGTGAGTACAAGAATTGTAAACAATAAATTGCTAGAATGAATAAAGTTAATGAAATCTGGCCTTTAATGGCAGGTCTTTTTCACAAAAATTAATCTTTCAGAATCTATAACTTACTCAACTGCTGCTAATAACAGCCAATTTTTTCTAAAAGAATCTTTTGACTTTATTCATTAAAATATCATAAGAACGATCTGTGTACCAAATAATTTTGAAAAGAATAGCAAAACTGGAAAATGCAACTAATTATAGAATGGTATCAAAGCGTGATTTGACAAAATTCAATTGTGTGACCGCTACACTTCACTCAAACACTAATTATTGCATTTTGATAAAGCACGACTAACAAAACTACGAATTACGGTTTTTTAAACGATATTGTGATTGATTTTTTAAAAATTCTATAAACAGTACTAATCGTTAGCAAACACTTTCTGAATATAAATAATCAATGAACATGAAACACCGGGATTAGCTATGGAGGTGGAGTGGGTTTACTTGTTTGATGTGAATTGCATGCGCGGCGGTAAATAAGTCGAAAATCAGGAGCGCATCATTCATAAAATTTAGCATGGTTTAAAGGATTTCAAAACTCGGTGATTGAAACCAGAGTTTGGTATCACTCTGTTTAAGTCATGGTCATTTTTTGGTTAAAGCGCTGTAGCTGAATAGTGATTGATTAACATTTGGAAGACAAAATATTACCTGTAACTATAATAAAATGAATTTAAAACAGATTTATGAATTGCATGAAAGAGATTCAAAACGTATAAATAAGACTGTGCATGTATCCTTAATAATCAATTTATAAAATTCTTAAAGCACACAAACATCCTCCGTTTTAATTTAAGTAATAGTAGCTTTTAATCCTATAACACATGCAGACATTTGTTGTGGGGATTGTTAGCTGGATGACCTTATCTAAGTTATTAAACGTGTTTTAATCGAGTTCTAATGAGTGCAGTACCTGCATCAACCTTGTCTTGAACGTGGAGAGTGGACACCACCCGTACATTTTTATTCTTCGGGGGGTCGTGAGATACTAAGGTTGCTATTGGCGAAAACTCATATTACCATAAATGAACCTAGCTTTAGTATTTACGAAAGAAATACTAATCTTACTGTTATTTCTTCCTAGTACTGCTACCAAGGTTACTTTTAATTGAAGAAGCCCTTATACGAATAGTATTAACGTGAAACGTCTGTTGGTTGTGACATTTCTGTCACTCTTGGTAATTGGTACAAATGTTCGTTTTGTTGCACTACTTGTACCTTATCAAGTTTATCAGCGCTTCTAAGCTAATTAGCTGGATAATGTTACAAGTTACTGGTATAAACTGTATCGGCGTTAACTATAGCGTAAATTGTAATGGTCCAGATTTATTGTGAATGTACTGCTAAAACTCGAAAGGCTTCAACTATGTCGTCAATAGTTATATATTCACAGACCTGTGAGTTGATTAAACACCGTTGTACAATTTCTTCAAATACACCTTATATCGGTGGTGAATATCGCCATATCATAATACAAGTAAATGTGAATAGCATAATTTGAAAATTATCATTCAAAATTTGCGGAGTTTTCTTCGACCAATCGTACGCAATAAGAAAATTAGTTATTTAAAGTAGATATTGGTGCAGATTTCATCATGGCTGTACTTTTTGAGGAACAATAAAGCTACATTGATGTAGTTTGTGACATCCTGGAGTATTTACTTCGTGGAATAAGTTCTCAAACAATGAATTTTCGTCACAGCTTTCGCCCCTTGAAGTTGCATTACAATAATTTTTCTTTTTATAAGTACGGTAGGATAAGGGCAGCGCACCGTCCACTTTTTTTTTGGATTTTTGCTCACTAAACGTGCGTTGGCGTGTCATGACCGATTATGACTTCGACAGAGACCGACCCATTATTGTAGTGTATCAGTAGAATGCTCAATTTTTCCACTTTATGCATCACTATATACCTTGACATCTCGATCATCATCCGGCACTGACACATCTTCTCCATTTATATTATTCTATTGTAACTGAAGCTTTAATGGAAGGCGACTACCGCCGTCTAGTATTATTTCAGGGGTTAGCTTTAAAAGACTTACCACGGCTTACGTTGGAAGCATACAGCAGAAAGTTTAAACAACACTTAAAGCAAAGTTTTTACAAACTAACGCCCTTAAAAGTCATAAATGTGTTTTAAAGGAACCAAAAATGAAATAGCTTTGGTTGATGAGAACAAATCTCACGATACTTCGACGTTTGATCTAACAGTTCATAAAATTCTCTAACATGTAATCGCATTGTAGTAGTTATGTAGATTAGTAGTCCTCCCCGCCACTTACAAGCTACAGAAGTAGTAGAGAAACCCTCTTAGAGCAACAAATGATGAGGAGAATTACACTTTATAGCACTAGTAGTTCAAGCTGTGCTATCCTACCTCTACTGCAATATCGTCCACAATTTGTTGAAGACCTTTAATATCAGTCAGTAGCGCTATTAATTGAAATTAAATAATCAGAAGGTGTTAGATGAAAAATGTCTACAACTAAGAATAAATACATCGGATTAACTTTATTTAGATATCGTCGAATCGAACATAGTGATCTTATTTCAATAGAGTTACAACAGATCTTTTATTAAGTCGAAACTGTTGTATATATTTGAAGTTATTATTAGAAACCAAGAACAAGAAATGATTATAGGAATAAGTCAATTACAAGTACCGATTTTTTTATCACAGTAAAATAATGTAGTAGGTTTATATTTTTAGAACAATATAAGAAATACTGTTTTTGATGATTATATCGACACAAAAAATTGATATAATTAATGCTTTATATTAACATAGTTTTAAAATAATGCTTTATACAGGGTAATTACATATTTTCAAAAATGCCTAAATCGGTTAAAATTACATGTACTCATCAACACATAGTACTGTTGTGTATGCTATAAAAAAAGTATGCTAATTAACAATAGAAAGTTATAAACCATGGCGATTTAGAGATTGGTATAAATTGTAAAAAAACCAAGTAAATTTCCGAAAAAATTAATTCTTGTTAAGGTATTCAATTATTATGATCATCCTTTCTAAAATGAAAGTTTTATG
The DNA here is from genome assembly GCA_024586415.1 of Phrixothrix hirtus. Taxonomy (NCBI): domain Eukaryota; kingdom Metazoa; phylum Arthropoda; class Insecta; order Coleoptera; family Phengodidae; genus Phrixothrix; species Phrixothrix hirtus. The sequence goes on along the minus strand of JAHWXV010297065.1, from coordinate 13,116 downwards.
TTTCGCGATGATTCATAAATCGATTTAATAAAGATTTATTCGCCGCCAGTGTCCCAAAGTACCATGAATTTTTATTAGTTATAACTTGATATTTTAGAAAAGGAAAATAAGGAGTTATGGGCAATATCAATACCAAATTAAAACTATAAATGTTAAATATTTCAACTGAAAAAAAAATAACAAAATGAACCTTATATTTATCATTTAAATCTATTTGGTTTTAAAGATTTGTTTTATAATTAAAAACTAATTTTAAGGCAAGTACTTTTAAAATGGCACTTTTGAAGTTTTAATTGACTATAGTTTATTTACATTTCGTTTGCATTCGTATTGCAATACATGATGAAAGTAATATTTGTATATAATCCTGGTAGTATTCGAATATATAAGATTCTTTGGAGAGATTGGAATGTATTTATATTAAATTTATTCATTCACTAATGTAAACCTAATCTTGATCAAGCGGCGCTTACCTATATTAAATATCTAAAAATCGATATACTAAAACCTTTTTAAAGTAGTACCTATCCTTAATGTAAAGATGCTTAGAATTACTTCGTGAAAAGCTATAAGAAATTATTCTTAAAGGTAATGTTTATTGGGTCTCCTGTGAAAGCTTAATAAAGCTGGTTCAATGAAAAGTATCAGTATATTTAATTTTAATTTAATCCTGGCTTAACAAAAAATTGTTGAAGTACTCATGCAAAAAGTATGGCACAGAATTTAGTATATTCAGCGTCAGTAATCATAAGCTGAAAATATCACTACAGTATTTTAAGCTTTATTCTGTTTTTAAAATTGATAAACATATCCCCCAGAAATGAATTTATATAGCTTCTCTTACATGTTCATAAATGCTACCATCGATAATTTTCGACTTCCACAATTATAATTATTAAAAATTATTATATGTTAGAACTCGATTTTAAACTACATACACAAAATAAATAACTGGTAAATAAAATGTTAATTGATGTTTAGAAATATAAGTTGATCTTATAATTGAATTTAACTTCGTTTACCAAGATATTGTATCCACGCATGCGCTATTTCGGAAAATTAACATTATTAAAACCACACTTTCTATTTCATTAAATGTTGACTAAAAATAGGCTTGTTAGGTAGTCCTTTAATAGTCCTACATACCGGCATTATCAAACTAAAGGGCAAGGGAACTTGTTGATATCGCAGAGGCTTAGTTTAGAATGGTATCAGCTAAATAAATCTAAATGACCGAAATATCATTCGATAATCAGCTTAATACAGTGTAGTATATGGTCTTAAGATATGGGCAAAATCTTTGTTTCGGATTTTTATCGTAATTAATATCATCAAAAAGATTTAGCACGCATTATTTTTCAAATGGATTAACCGTAAATGCGTACTTTATAAGAATACCCTGTATGTAAGAGGTGAAATGATGCATGAATGAGATTAAACACTAAAGCAAGTTAAATTTAAAATGTTGCTAAACGTAAATGAAATTGTGATGAAAGCATATTTAAAACCTCTATAAAAGGAAGGAAAAACGTTTAACTCAAATTAATTTCGCGGGTGATTTGAGAAATGCGTGGAGTATAATCTATTGTTCGATAGCATATCTATCCATTTTAATCCTTAATACAGCTCCAATTATTATATGACGACATGTATAGTTACAATTAAATCTGTTAACTCATTCATTGTTTACAAAACATTCAAAGTTAATGTGTAAATGCATTTTTTTAAACTGTACAATTTGAATCATCGTGATGTAATCGAATTCTTCGTAAAAGATAGTTTGAACGCATACAGAAATGGTGACATGTCAGGACAACCTACTCCTTAAAAAATAGTTTATAAGTAGACACGCAAGTTTAAACGTGGTTGTATAAGCAATGTAGATGATCCCCGCAGTGAATACCTAAAATGTTCGTGAAGCAAATGGTCAGTTATAGTTAAAAGAAATTCGTTTTTAATTAACACAATATACTTGCTCACAAGTGTTGTAGTTATGGGAAAACTTAACGAGTTAACCTATAAGTTATTGGAACGTCTCCCTTGTTGATCAGATTTGTCTCTCCCTCTCTCGCTCTCTCTTTCTCTCTCTAACTTCCGTATGTTTCCAAGTATTAAAAAGATTCCCCATGATAAACTGGGCAATAATAGTATCACTCAGTCGACGAATAATGGTTGCAGGATTAGATTGTAAGATTTACTTAACCTCGGTGACCTAGATGTGATTTGTAATTAGTATTTCAGACGTGCGTATATTTCATCTACGCTCTTAAGTGTTTTAACAATTACGGAAGCAGTTGGATATTTGTGGTAGCTCTCACTCCTTGCTTATAATATTTTAACCTTACAATATTGTTTGTGTTTTGTTTATTGTATTTTAATAATTCAATTGTATTCGAATAGTATTTTAAAACATTTATCTTCGAAGCATTAAACTTACGTTATGTATAATTATACTTACAATTCATAAATATGTGATTGTTATATGCGCAACTTCTATCTAGGGGCTTTCTATGTCCATAAATTGCAATCCAGCAATTATTGTTGGCAACACAGAAGATTTTTCTTGCTATATATTGTTTATTTATGTTAATGGATGAAATAATTTCAAACCATCCTGACAGTAATAGGTATTACAACAGCCTCGAAATGGAAGCGTCCATAGGTGGTTATAATATTTATTGACCGGAAGGGCGCCCATAGGTACGCAAAGAGTAAACTGGAAGGTTACCATCAGTTGCTGAATCTACTAAATTATGCTGAGAAGGTTCGGAAAACGCTGAGGGTAGGGAAAGCTTTGATCACATAACCCCGTAAATATGTCTTTAGGCTTGATGAAATCTGAATGCAAGATAAACTAGTTCAAATAACATCGAATCAGTGTCCGTAGGTTAGACTAGCGTCTCAAATGTATAGGAACCTTATTATATATCCTTCAAAAGAATGTCCATAAAGTTGCATAAGTATTACATATAACGGATGACCTAATAACTGCGTCTGATATGGTCTTCAGCACTATCTTAACGTTTTTAGATTTTAGGAAAGCGTTCGACACTATTAGTCATGATATGCTTCTTAATATTTTGCATTACTTTGGATTCGCTTAGAATTCTGTTAAACTTATTCATAGCTTTTGTGAAATAGGTCTTAGAGGGTTAGACGAGGACATAGAGTATCTGGTGTAGCGGGTATAACTAGAGGTGTTTCCCAGGGTTCAATTATTGGTCCCCTATTATTTATAATTTATACTAGAAATTTTGATAAAACATTTAAAGAATTGTAAAATGCACATTTATACCGATAATATACAAATTTACTATTCTTTTAAGTCATTGGCAATCAGCCTGTGGACAACATAAATCATGACTTAGACACAATAGCAAATCTTTCTAATCAGCATGCATTACTTATAAATCCCGTAACATCTTGTACCCTATTCTTCAATAAAAAGAATCACGATATTCATGTGCCTCGAATTAAAATAAATAATACTGCCATACCTTATACCACAAACGTTAAAAATTTAGAATTGATCTTTAATAATTCCTTCAGATTTAAATATCATGTATCCAAATGTATACAAAAAGCGTTTATGAATTTAAAATTATTATATCCACACAAATCTTATCTTAATCTAAAAACTAAAATTATTTTATGAGACGCACTTGTATTATCGCATTTCATCTTTTGCGCTCCTGTTTATGCAATATGTCTGGACCATGATAGATCAAAGCGCATATAATGGCTTCAGAATTCATGTTTAAGATTTATTTATGGTTTAAAACGAAACCAGTACATTTCACATAAACTAAATGGTGTTCGCTGGTTATCATTGAAAACCAAGGTTTATTTACAATCTGCAACCCTATTTAATAAAGTAATAACTACAGAGCAGCCTCCCTATCTATATAAAAAGATTAGATTTCGGGCTTATGTACATAATTTGAACCTTCGACATGGAGGACTGATCTCGGTACCGCAACACAAAACCCCTTTGTTTAAACGATCATTTAGTTATAATGTTGCCAAAATTTATAACAGTATTCCAATAGGGTTTAAAGAACTACCAGTACATCAATTCAGATCTACGTTGTTCAGGTTTTTAATTGAAAGTCAGAATCAATTTTAATGCCTAACTAATACAGTCAATTTCGATTTTCTCTTATTTTCGCGTTATTTTATACTTATGTATTTTATTTTTTAAGATGTACCAATGGTTGAATTACATTTACTAGCAACTAAGAATGTTTATTTATTTCAAGGTAGAAGTGGTAGACCAGCATTATGCTGAACTTTCACCTTGTAGTTCTGCATATTGACTATACCTTTTGTTATTTATTATTAGTATTTGTTCATTTATTTATATATCAGTAGTTTATTTATTTATTATTACGTATTAAATGAATTATCATTTCATTAGCATAAACTGCTTTATATTATTATTTAATTTATTTATTGTTCTTGTATACAAGTGTGGAATAAAATGAATTATTATTATTATTATTATTAATATTATAGATCGTGTAGTTAGGTTAGAGAATCGTAAAGATTCCGAAGTTTTGGACCTCTTCATATTTAATTTGGTCATATTTCCCTAAAAAATTGTAATAATCTCTCTAGAATATTTTGTACATAAAAGTTCACACAATAGTGCCATCTCTTATGAATTATATTTTACTTAGTTTCAACATTTTACGTAGTCTCGTTTGGTTTAAATATTATATTGTATTTTCTAACACTGGATGTCCACAGATATCTCATCGTTTGTTTAGTTCTTATTTTTTACATTTCTAGTTTCACAGGTGTTAATGTAACATTGAACCTTTTGTTTATCTGCAAATTCTGGGCATCCTTTATAATTATTCTTTACCATGAATTTTATTCATTTTGAATATATTTACAGTTTATGTCATGGAACGATTTTACTTGTAGTATTTTGTTAATTATTTATGTTTTAATTAATATTTTATAATTAACTATTGTTTGCGAGCTATTGCTTAGTTCTTTTTATTACCGATTTCCAATAATTTTTATACCTAAAATTTGAATATTAGAATATGTAATATATCAATAAATTTGAAATTCGTCACACGTTAAGCAGAACGACCACGGCGTAAAAGAAGGATAGGTTTAAGGATAAAAGTATACAAACAAAAATATTGATTTAAATTGGAAAACCTGGACTTGGGAGCATCACATACAAACTACTTTTTATTTGCCTATTGCTTGGTATATAAATTAGATATTGGTTTATACTTCTATCTGTTGATAATGTGGTTTGACAGAAATAGAAATTGATAATACTGCATCCATTTTGTGTTATATTTATTTACTTGTACTGTGCCGTGCAGTTGAGCATACCGAAAACCTTCGACCGTCTACGTTATTGTTTTTTAAGCATAGAATGAATTAATGATTTCTCATTTTTCGCGATATTTTATAGTAACCCATAATATTAAGGGGAAACACTAGGGAATACTATTATCTTAGTATCAGTAACCTTTAGTATTGATTATTTGTTTTGATGTACTTTCTTTTAATACCCTCCCGTTTATTTTCTAGTATTCATCTTATATTTATTTATTGATTTACTTGTTTTGCATGTTTATGGTACTGTACTGTACTTAGATGTTTTTGAATTATTTGTTTCTGATATAATTTATAATAACTATTAAACAAAAGTGAACACTAAAAGATCTCAACTAAAAAAGTAAAACCAAAATTTTATACAACACCTACTATACTTGTGGTGTGAGCGAGACGCTCAGCCTCGACCGATCCCGTGGCTCAATAGTCATTTACGATAATTAAACCATATCACACTACTCCAATTTTCCTTCTCCATCTTTCAACTGCGTTTTTTTATAATACAATGGATATAAAACATTTCTACCGACATGGATCGATTTAATTATCGAAAATGCTTATTGCCAGTAAATCTCGACCAATCTCAGGTTAAGCAAATGAATGATAAAATTAGGATATGTTTATACAATAGTGCCAAGCAATGATATTATATAATATCAATAATTAAATTATTCAATTATTATGCTAGAATAATAACTGAAATTATAGGTAGTCAATTTAAATGTATAAATTTAACATTACGATGTGCTTCGCCAGCGATGACGAGCATAAATAATCCCAAATAGGCAACCCGAATTGAAGTCCATAAGTGGCTTTATTGTTGTTGCCAAATCATTATGAATTTTAGAGTCAGAGTGAGTTGATAACGACATAGACATCCGTTTCATAATTCTACTCACTACAAAATTTTAATGCGTCAAATAACTTGTAATTCAATAATTCACTATGTAGTGTAGCCACAAAAAAGTTGCGTGACTTTAATTTATGGAGAATGCCATAAAAATGTTACTACTGCTGAAAATTTAGATCAACGTTATCCTACTCTCCTGCTCTCACCAATAGAACCTTTAAAAGGTCTGAAACAATTTTAAAAGCAAATTGGTTAAAAAAGGAAGTTGCGAGGAGTAGAACTGTTCCGTGCGCGTGCAATAAGTCAAAGTAACTCTTATCGTCGAAGAAAACGTACTTATTAACTTAAGCAGTGTATTGCTACAAAATTAAGAATTAATCACTGTTTAGTAAATACAATGCTATATCATATTACCCTCAAAGAGCAAGGTTTTGAAAGAGGAACAACTTTTTGTGTGGTTATGCAGAAAAAATACAGGAAATCCCCGAATTTCTAAATGTTTGGTAATTTTAATATCATCAACGGAGTTAACAGGAATAATTCACATTATTATTCGAAAACTAATTCCCATTGGATTCGCGAAGGACACTTCCAGAGAGTATACTTTTTCATTTGGTGTGGCCTCTTAAGGTAAAGCATAATTGCAACACATTTCTTTGATGGGGGCATGAATAGACGCATGTTTTTGAACATTTTAGGAAATGACCTACAGCAATACTTGAAAATGTATATTCCATACTGTCAGAACCTTCGGTTACAATTAGATGGTCCACCACCTTCTAATGGTTAGCTTTCACTTAGTTCTATCTTAACCTGTTTCATGGATAAATTTACAGTGAACGTAAGGAAAATTAAGCAGAACACATAAACGTTTCCAGAATGCAAACCTTAAAAAAATTGATAGTAAATGTGATTCGGTCTGACATTTTATTCACTATCCTTTGATAAAGCAAGTTATTAAAAGGGACTGTGCCCTAATAAAATTCTAGAGCGAGATCTGTAGATTCATAAAAACTGATTCGTATGACGGTCAGCAGGAAGAGATTTCAACTAGAAGTCTATCAAACTGTCATAAACGATAGGCATATTTCCTTTCCTTTATGGTTTCCGAAAAGACGCAAGAACACGTCAATTAGTATATAAAAGTTTTCTCTTTCTGCTATAATTTTTAATAGTTTTTTGTCCTATTTGACATGATGATCTTTTTAAATGGCAATCTCTAATTTATACAGCGTAAAGTGATAGCTCCTTTAAATAGGAAATTTTCCAATATATGGTTTTGCACAATTCGTTTTAGTAGGTAAGAAGAGTGAGTTAAAAAAATTCTGAAAATAATTCATTTTTCCAAAGGAACCAACAGGAATTATCAAAAACAATCATAGCCTAAGATATTGAAGGGCGCTGTTTATAATTAGATAATCACCGAGTCGCCATTCGAATTAACCACCACTTTTTTCCTAAATTCCGGGTATATTATTGACTTCTACTCTTATGGGAGCTTGTAACTATGAATTGGTGCCCGATTTTTAAAATGTCCCACAAGACAGTTCTAGGGGAGCTAAACATGAAGAATTCAGTGAACGTTCAATGAGTCCTCTTCAGTTTATCCATATATTTGGAAAAATAGCATTCAGATAATTCCTTGCATTAAACCTGAAATGAGGTGGGGGTACCACCAAATATTCTTTGCAAGTATGTCGTCGACGATATCATTGGAAAAATTACTGCTAGAGCTGGAATAAGTTCAAGTTACAAAAATTTCAAGTAAATACCAGTATGAAATTGGCTTTAAAGAAATGTGGCCCCAGTCCAAGCGCTAACTTCCTGTGGACATCCATATGATCCTCTTGTACCCAGTGGGAGTTTTCGCTATTCTAAGATCGAGTGTTCTACTAGTTGACTGGTTGACCGTGCCATTTATAAAAGGTTGTTTTATTAGAAAAAGGAATTCGTTTCTTTACGTTCGGTCGCATTTGCGTTAAATCCATTTCACAAAACTGATTCTTCTGTCTGGTGATGATTCGTGAACAACATTTACCATGTACCATCAAATGCGGACTTTGTTGAACTGAAGTTATCCGCCATGGAACAAACGGCAGTATGTGGATTGTCAGTGACAACAAACATAACATTTTCTTAGTTATTTTTACTCACTGGATTTGCTGAACTAGCTGGATCTCTGGTATTACCAACTTCTTCTAATTTGTTGATTATCCTACTTACTATATACATACCTATTGTTTGTTATAGACAGTTGACACACAATTGATTCAATCTTTCACTTGTCACTTATCGAAAACACCATCTTAGAAAATTAAATGTACTTCACACTTCTGACTATGATCTATATTAAAGTTCTTATTGAAGTAATACATTTTAGATATTTTAAATTTTACTTGTTCATGCTACACATTTAAAATATACACCCTGATGATGGTCCTATAATTTAGTGATCGAAACATACGTAGGTCTAATATACAGATTAAATATTTTGGAAAACTAGGTTTTGAGTCTTTTGGTTATATTTATGTACTTAACGATTAAAAAATTAAGGGTGGTGTTACGTTGACAGTCACTGCAAGACCAATACAAAACTACAACAGACTGATGCTTAATACTTGTAAATTCACTCTGTTCCTAATTTGGGTAATCTAAGATAAAAACCTTGTGATAAGCGGAAACGAAACGAAATTACATCTTTATCTTAGGCTTTTACCTTATTTTCTATGTCGGGTTTTCCTTAAAAAAAAACGCCGTTTAAAAAAATATCATATGTCTGTCAAATTTTACGAAATACAATTCAAAATAATATTAAGAAGTGTGTTTTTTCGAAAACCATTTAGAAAACAACATATGAATTTTCTGCGTAACTTATAGGATGCGCTGCATATAAATGAACAAAATTCATACTAGTATAATATAATCGTAAAGAAGAAACACAAAGAGGCGCGTAGATTTATTATAAAAAGATTTCAAAGAGGGTCGATATTTGCAATGTAGCCAATAGGTATATAATTTAATTTATAAGAATCACAATAAAGATATAATTAATTCGTACTCATTGCCAACCCTAGAATAAAATAGCTAATCTTGTAAATGTTGCCCATTAAAGTCTGTAAATTTACAACATATATAGAATTTCACCAAAATAATAATTAGCGAAAAAATGTATTATAGAGAAGCTATAGAAAGCAACGGAAAAATGACAATTAAATAAAATAAAACTAAATAGTTGTTTAAATTATCAAAAACGAGCGAAATAGGTTTAAATGTAGTCAAACGACTATTTCCAATGTCAACTATAATATATACTGTCTTTTTACAAAATTATAAATATCACTAATTTTTATATTTTGCTAATAAAGTTATAAAGGTTTTTAAATGTGTAGGATATCTTAAAAGTTATTTATTTTAATATATTGAATTTTTTTTAAATAATAATAACAGGTACAAGCAATCATACTTTTCTACTTGTTTATCGATTCAATATTAAATTAGGGATTGGCTTGTATATTTCAGTGGAGGCATATAACCATATTATTATACAAGGTGTTAAAAAAGCATAAATATTTTGAAGGTGTTTACTATGATCATTTATTGACTGAAAAGTTTAATCAAATGGACCCTTTCCAAGATGCGAACCATTTTTTTGATTATTGTATTTTATATAAATTAATTGTTACAAGTACAATCAGAATAGGTGCTCAAAATTTCTGCCTTCTATTTCATTACACTCTGTTAAACGTAAATAGCGAACATCTCACTCTTTCTTGGACACCGGAACATGTTCAAGTGTCTTCATCATAACTGCCCAAGGTGTCTTTCTAATTAGTACTATAAAATTCAGGTACCTCTAAAGAAACTAGTCCAAGGGTGATAGATCAGGAGACGTAGTATAAAATGCATGTTTACTAATTCGCATTTTAAATAAAAAGGCATTGCTTTAACAAAATGATTTCACGATTATCTGCTATTCAAATCAATTGCACTTGCTAAAATAACATTGGCGTTGATATGGGTTTATCAGATTTCATAAAAAAATCTTACTTGTTGCATAAACATGATAAATTGAATAATTTAAATAACATATAGGCAGGAGAAACGGATCTTATTTTATCCAAAATCAAATAGATAAGTGAAATGGTCCATATACCGGTAATGCCCCTTTTCGAATTTTTCAAGTTATTTCTGGACAGCCTAGACAGTTGTAAATTATTTTACACCTTTCTTGACCACCATTTATAGTTAATAAGTATTTCTAGGGTTTTTATTTTTATCTAATATTGTGAGAAAATCCTCATATTTGTTTATTACTGCTAATAAATACTAAAAAGTTACATCATTTAAGATGTGCAAAGAAAACAAATTCAGTTATTCAACTATATTCTCTTGTCAATTTCCTAATTGATTTGGTATTTGTATCAAGCAAATCTATATACAATTTATAACAGGCGAATATTTATCCCATGATCCAGAAAGCATACAATTACTGGGAAAGGTAGGCAAACAAGGGATGTTAGATCTCAAAACATTTCGGCGTGTATCTATTACGATTAATAATTTTTAATGCTTCTGGGCTGTGAACATTAGAATATGTTTTTACAGGTACTTAAACTAATGTTGACATTTTTACTGATAGTTATAATTAAAAATACGTCCGTTTCTCGTTTTAAGATTGACCTTCAGATGACATTTTTGGAAAATGGTTATACATTTATTAATTTGGCAGGAAAAAATTAGTTTAAATGTAAAAGTGCTACTTATTTTATAAACTAATATTTAATAAACTAAGATGGTAGAGACGGTTGATATTCTCATTGGCGACTAACTACACTAAAAAGAATATTAATTTCCAGGCGTTTTACTGTAACTAATTTGAAAAACCTACTAATTACTTTACATATAACTTTAAATATAATAACGATTTTAGTATCCATTTATGTAACAATTTTAAAAATAACTTCTTAATTAGGGTAAGTTAGTTTCATCAAAAATTAAAACTACTGTAAAAGATATATTTTTTAGAATACTTTAAAATTCCATTAACTCTTTTTAAATAAAAAAGTAAAATTAAACTTTTTTTGTACACAAAACTTCATATATGTAAAGTTCTTTATCGAATTTTACATAAGCTATAACCATAAAACGGTATTTCAGAAACGTCAAGTGTTTGTCGCAGTATTATTTTGTTGTTCCGCATTTGAGGCACGTTTAGAGATTTTCCACTTGAACAGCACTTAAATTTTAGGACTGTAATATCACATTTTGTATTTTTTTGATTGTTTTCCTGTACTTAAAATATAAAGCAAAACATAATTTAAATTGGGTTGATGCTAAATATTTGAAAACTATTTGCTACTATATCAATTTAGCAGTTACTTCAAATTACTTTGTAATATGTTATTTAAATATTAGACATCATTTAACAATAAAATAGAGAAACTCGTAAATTCTGTGTCAAATTCATATTACGAGTACATAATGATAGGTTTTATGTGCTAAAATTCGCATTTTTACCTTGAATGATAAAAAATTACATAATCATTTAACATAATTTTAGAACCACTTTTTAAACTTTAAAAAGTTCTATTTATACAGGGTGTTCCATGACGTATCCGCAATGCTTTACTATTGCATAATTTAGGTTATTACAAATCAAAAATAGAGAGTAAAAATTTCGATTATGTTGTTAACATAGTTATACAGTGTCCCAAAGGTCTGGATATACCTAAATAACTCAGAAAGTATAAGTTTTACAGAAAAATATTTCACACAAAAGTTTTATATTTTAAAAAGTTCTACTTGATGGCAGAAACGGCTTGACTTTGGATTGACATCTGTGACTTCTACACAAAGAAGGTTAACATTTTTAAATACGAATCCCAATTTTTTTTGTCATATTCTTGTAGCAGATGTTGAGAGCTTTCCAAAACACAAGTACCCTACTGCAGTTCAAATTCATCGAGTTACGCAATAAAAACTGTTTGATACGAAACGATAAACAATTCCAACTACTTGATATAATATGTAAGTTTTACGGCATTTTTTATGAAAATTGCGAAGATTAATAATTTATCTGACTCATATTATCTCTCAATCTTACCGATATAACGCAAATTTCTACGTAGTATTTTCTTAAATACAAATCGCAGGCCATTATTACAAAGTTTTTGTTTCTAAAAATTGTTGACATTAATTATTTCTAAAAATTGAAAAGATATAATGAAAAAACTATTTATTTGTTCTACATTTCAAAAAAAAAACAGTTCGAACTACTGCAAGATGGCGACTGGGGCTGCAGGGTAAAATATTGTTTATATTTTTATTTATCAAGTGTTCAAATTGTTCACCATTAGCAGCTTGGCAATCGTCAAGTCGTTGGTAAGTGCTGCGCATAACATTCTGAAACATTTCGTCCGGGATTAATTCTGATTCCATAACTATACGGTCTTGCAGTTCTTGGAAATTTTGGGGCCTAGTTTTGTATACACGATCTTTTAAATATCCACAGAAAAAAAATCTAGCGGTGAAAGGTCAGGCGAACTTGGTGCCCACTCGATATTTCCACGTCTTCCAATCTATCTTTGTGGAAAGGTTTCATCCAGAATTGCCCTGACACCTACACCAAGATGTGCAGGTGCGCCATCTTGCTGGAACCACGTATTATCAAACGCTTGACCAACAACATTACGGATATCTGGAATAATTTGTCGACGTAACGTTATCTCATATTGCTCAACTCTCAAATTACCGTTAATAAAAAACGGCCCTATCACGTTTGTGTTAATAGGTCCAGCCCAATCATTAATTTTCTGGGGATATTGTGTGTGCTCTTCAGTCATCCAGTACGGCTGAGTATTGGCCCAGTAATGGCAATTATGCCTGTTAACCGATCCATGTAA
>JAHWXV010296993.1:0-20077 GCA_024586415.1 Phrixothrix hirtus | reverse complement strand
GGGAATGAATTTTTCTAAATATTTTTAAATATCTAAAATATACATAAATCTTTATAATTATATTAATTTAATAACAAAAGTAATTTTCCTATATATATTTTTTTCAACATTTTCACAGATTGTGACTTTAAAATCAGGCTACACTCTTCCAGCGGTGTAAAACTTACAAAACTGTAGGCTCGCCATTGGATGAATAAATGTGTGTGTTTCGCATTATTAATATATGTATATCCATAATTTAGAAGGATTCATTTGTCTACTGTTGTTAGTTCCTATGACAGCTTAGTGGTTAGAGCATTGGCGCGTAATGCCAAGGGTCCCGGGATCTAACCTCAGTCAGGGAATGAATTTTTCTAAATATCTTTAAATATCTAAAATATACATAAATCTTTATAATTATATTAATTTAATAACAAAAGTAATTTTCCTATATATTTGTCTATTTATTCCCATTTTATAATTAAAACAGAGACTATTTACTTATCTAAAATTAATTTTATTTTTGATACGTTTCAATTTGGTTTTCTTATATATGTTTTTTTTAAATAGCAATGTTCTAAGTTTTACATTTCTAAGTAATTTCCCTTCAATTGCATTGGTTGTAATAGAATGTGATTCATTCTTCCATTGCAAAAATTCCTCTTCGGTGGCATCAGGATTTCGACCCCTTCAGCCTCACCTTAAAGATTTAAGTGAGTTATTTAAGCTGGAGTTCCTGCTTGAAGTGGTCATATAATCTTTAAATGTTGATATAGCATTTTGGTTGAAGTAAATAATACGCGCGTCAATTACGCCCAAAGAATTAGCTCAAGGGTTGTGCATAGCGAAAATGGTACTCAGTGGTAGAGTGTTTTCTTCAAATTCTTTGCTAAAACATTTTTAGTCTAGAATTTTGGAACCCACGTATCTCCCGCATCCGCAACATGCCGCAAGAGCTAACGGTAAGAGTCCTGACAAGTGTTCTAGGTAAACTTCATTTATTCTCAACCACAATTTTATGATATATACTCGGAGTTCAACTTTGAATTTTTAATTGTCGTATTAGAGAATAAACCACAATTTAGTAACTACTAGGTGTGCAGTTGATTACATAAGCGCGAATAAACATTGTTATGGAGTTATTATAAGTAGGTATGGCTGCGATATGGAGGCCCGCAACACCTTTTATAGGCTCTGCTCGTCCACCTGAGGCACCCGTGCTCGTGAATTCTCGCCAACTTCAATGCCCTAAAGGCATCTTGTTTCAACCTGATAGGTCAAGGTAGAAGCCTGATGAGACTACCGCAGCTCCGCAGCTACCTGGGGCGATAACTTAAAGTACAAATCACAGTACAGGTAGACATTGTTAGCACTTTAAATATTTACACAGGGCGCTTTACAAAAAACAGGTAGGAAGAATTACAATAGCAGTTCTCTCTAGTACAAACGGGTGGGCGATGAGAAGCCGATAAAGTAATTCAATTTATGTAAAGAATGGCGCAGATTTAAAAAGATAATTAGCTTGAGGTAACGCTTTATCAATAATTTAGAAGGTCTTCAGATAAATTATATAACATCCTTCGCAAATTTAGTAATATTTAAAATGCAAAATAGGGCTGTATTTAGTTTTAGCAGATAAATATATAGCTATGAACGTTAACAAAGATAAGGTATAAAAATAGTGTCGGCGGAAATATAAATTAATAAATTATTTTCGCTAAATATTTTAAAACTCGGTGTTTATAGGCAAATCGTGAATAAATAAATATGTTTCAAAACAAATTCGTAAATATTAAAATATTAAAACAGCTAGTAGAAGCGGGAATATTGATGATTACGTATATGCACACATATCTAGATGTGGAGGTATGAGCCTTGAGCACCAAAACTACCTTTTTAATACGCGGCACATTATTACAAAGTTCAAGCTCGAGAACATATCTCAACCTAGAATTCGCCGAAGCCGAGAAATATTTCTCATACGGTAAATTTCTTAATGCAACTTTCAAATTATGTAAAAGTTGAAACAATACTCGCATACAAATTCTAATAAGTTTTGCATATTAACACATAATATAATTAAATATTTAGGCCATAAGAAGCGGAGGAATACTCACATAGAAACACCATATTTCTATGGAAATCTTAACAAGTTTTAACACACGATGTACGATAAAAAAATATTAAATACGCATACACATTCTAATAAACTTTACATATTAACGTACAATGCTCGATAAAATTATATATTTAGACCATAAAAGCGAAGCAAAACTCGCACATATAAATTCTAATAAACTTTACATAGTAACACACAATATACTATAAAATGAAATATTTCGGAATTATCCAAGAGAGACGTTAGCGCTCCCAAAGAATTGGCACGACTAAAGGAGTCGACCTCTCACGGAGCCGTACAAAAGCTCGGAATTGGCACAGACGCAAAGGCTACGAATGACCATATGACTCGTTTAACATGTAATATTATGAGAAAATGTAACTTCTCGCCGCAAAATCATAAATTTACATGTATTCTTATGACAAAATAGCATAAAAATAAGGAGTGGGGGCAGCTAAAGCACCCATAAATCTAAGCTATTATGTCGAAGGTACGCACGCACGGATATAAAAGGAAGGTGTGATACGGGCGCATGCGTACTTAACCCTCTATTACACATCGCTTCATTCGCCCATACACAGGAAATAAGAAATAAGATACGAGTGGATACAACTATTCATAACGGAAATGCGATTCATCAATAACACTATTTCCATCGCATTCTAGTAGCGCTACTATTGTATATGAACTCCTCGTTTTTATACATACAGTCAGTAAAGAATTTAACATCGATTTCGCACTTCACCCTGAAGCCTAGTGTCTCCAGGTCTTGGCGTTTCATGCAAGCTGCCTGCGAGCACCTCGGTACGCTTCAGTAACTAAGTACGCATCACCGCTATTATCAATTCTCAAACACCACATCGACTTAAATAATCTACAGTTGTTTTATTTAAAAATTTTAAGTGTTTTCGACACAAATCGACACCGACAACATATTGGCTGGCCCGCTCGTGGGGTATTTAGAGGACTTGACACCGTGGATGGTGCCTCTTACCCACAACCGCATTCGACCGACTAGCAGCCGACCTTTACTTCTGGGGGAGGAACCAAATACTTCCAGTGGCGCCCAAGAAACGATAAACAATGGAGATCCTCGAAGAGTACAGCTTACCGCTACTTCCGGAAGAAGAAAAAGTTCTGGAATCAACGAAGAAAATCGACAGACTATCAGACATCGAATTATATCTATTAACTTCATCAATTCAACAACTTACGACTACATTAAAGGATAGATAAGCACGAATTCCACCAGAAGTACCGAAATTCTCCGGAGAAGACGCCGAAATTTCAAAAACATTTTCCGAAAGATATGAAAATTACATGAAAAATGGACGCGTCCCGCAAGAAGATTGTCCCATCCATTTAAAAAAATCTTTGGCAGGAGAAGTACGGGTTCCGCGAATTGAAAACAATTCCCATGGATTGGGAATTAATAAAATCAAGAATCCTCGCTAAATTTGACCACACAGGCAGATTGGCCGAACTTACTTCAAGGCTTTATGGTAATCAGCAGGACAATGAATAACCTACCGAAACCTTCATCTTAAATAAATTGGCCCTGTATAAGCGTTTGAGGCCAGACCCAGAAGGACAAGAAATGGTTGCCATATTACTGCATCGATTGAGGCCAGAATTACGCGTCTATTTCCTACCACAATTGCCGAAGTCTGTGGCCGGACCCCTTGACGAAGCCATTACCATTGAGGGTGTCCGTACTACAGTGAAACCGCCAACCGCAAGAACGACCGTCAAGGCCGCCGAAAATATGTAATAACGGCAATAGACACTGGCACTGCGACTGCCTGAAGAACATCCCGTCCAACCAGGGAAACGTCATGGCGGTCGGGGCCCACCAAACCCGGCCGTAAGCACTACGTCAACCAAGGCCGCCTCCTTACTTCGTATCACCTTGGAGATATGAGGATAACAGCTTGGCATGCTAGGGCTGCTTCCGCCCCGACACACAAAATGTAACCACCGTCAACTTAGCCACTACGGTACCCAAGGTCAATGTGGGTGGTCAAGCTACGCTCCAAATCTACGTCGGAGACATGCTTCAGTCAATTTGCGTTCTATTAGTTAAGGACCTCCGCGAAAAACTTATCCTGGGGTACCCTTGGCATTTGGAAAGCAAAGCAGTAGCCGTCTCCTAGGAGACGCCCGTAAAGAAAGGGCGTAAGCAAAACAATTCCAAGATAGAACCCGATCTGACAGCACCCGTAGCAACAGTATCAGAGGTTGCTCCAGGAATATACAGAAGTTTTTAGCGACGATAGCGCCGTTAAAACAACATTAACTACCAAGCACCGAATTCAGTTACGCAAAGATGCTCCGTTCCGATTACGGCCTTACCGTTACCCCGAGGCCAAAAAGAAAATGCTGTACGGCCAAGTAGAAGAGATGCTCGCAGATGGGATCATTGAACCATCCACGTCCGACTATTGTTCACTCATCGTCATCTCGGATACTCTCAAGAACTTGGGAGACGCCACGGTCTTTATGACATTGAATTTGGGGGCGGGTTATTGGCATATACCGCTTGACGAAAGTAGCAAGAAATTAACGGCGTTTGCCACTCCGATGGGGCCGCATACCAGTTCAACCTGATGGCTTTTCACTTGAAAGGGGCACCGACTACGTTTCAAAAAATTATGTCACTCGAAGTGTTGCTAGGCTATCTCCACAAATTTACGGTAGCTTACATGGATGACATCAACATTTTTTCTAAAAATCACGAGGAGCACTTAAACCACCTGCGGCTGATAGCTTAACGCTTCGACATATATGGGTTTCGTTCAACTTGCAGAAGTGCCACTTCGGGAAAGGCAGCCTCAGCTATCTAGGTTACGAAGTTACCAGTCAGGGCAACATACCACAGTAGGTACACCTCAAGGCAATTAACGGTTATTCGACACCGAAGAACCCCAACTTTCTGAAGGGCTTCCCGGGCCCATGCAACTGGTTACGCGAATATGTGCCTAATTTCGCCACCCTACCCGCCCCACTAAATGACTACCTCTCGGTGTAAAAGAAGTATAAATGGACCACTGAAGCGAAACCGAATTCGCCCAACTCAATCAAGCATTGGAGGTGCCATTACAATTACGTCGGCCCGACCTGCAACGTCTATTTGTCTTGCAAACCGGCGCCAATGTCTTAGGAATGGTGGCTGTGTTGTTCTAAGAAGGAGAAGAGGGTACTAAACGCACAATTTCCTGTGCCTCGTCCAAATTCACGCCGACAGGAGCCAAATATCATTGCAACGAACAGGAGTGTCTGGTACTGTATTTTTCTGTATACCTAAATACTGATAGTATCTGGAAGACCGACCGTTTATACTGCGCACAGACAACAGAACCCTGAAATGGTTGGCGAAGAGCAAAGACCACAAAGTCAAACTAACACGGTGGTCTTTGCTATTACAAGAATATAGTTTCACCGTCGAGCACGTCCCAGGCCATGCTAACGAACTAGCGCATAACCTATCGAGGTCGCCGGAGGTAACCAGTGATATCACTCAACCATGTTTGAAACGACTACTTCCGGCCTGAATCAAATCGACGGAAAAGTTCCGTTGAACCAACAAGTCCGAGACGCCCACGCCCAGGACACCAGCAGCAATGAATGGGCCCTCCGTTGGCGACAAATCGTCGCCGAAGGCCCGACTGCTCCCGGTGACGTCACTTACCGTCGCATACACGAAGTTACCGAAGAAGGCCTGTTCGAAAAGCACGCCGAGAGCGGCCGCACCTTACTAATGGTACCAAGAGCACTACGACCTCGAGTTATCTTCGCGTACCATGACGCTCCTCTGGTCGGTCACCCAGACCGAGATGAAATCGCCCGGGTCATGGCCAAACTATTTTTGGCCGGGTTCTTACACCAACATTCGACGATATTTGCAACAATGTTGGATATGCGCTGCTGTCAAAAGACCTCTGCACTAGAAGGCAGTGCCGTTACGCCCTCATATTCTGGAGAAGCCGTGGGAAGCCGTGGAGATTGATATTATGGGAAACTACCCACGATCGACCCCTGGGAACACCAACATAATCATCGTCACCTATCTATTAAGCCGCTCGACGGAAGCCGAAGCAGTGCCTCAGGCGCCGACGCAGCAAGTCATTAATTTTTTGGAAAACGAGATCTTCACCCGTTTCGCTTATCCACGAACAATCATATCGGATAACGGTAGCCAATTCATCAGTAACCGATTCCTCAATTGGACTCAGAAAAATAAAATCGCCACCTGGAAAACAGCGACTTTACCACTCCAGAGAAAACGTAACCGAACCAGGAACTGAAAAAAATATTGAAAGACAGTGTAGTCGGACGCGCGCCGAAATTTGGGACAAATACCTGCCCGACGTTCTCTTCGCCTTACCAACAAGAAGGAATGAAGCTACAGGCCAAACACCGAGCGATTTGTTGTATGGAACAACTTTAAAACAGCCGGGAGAATGGTGCATATCAGCAGATGCCCCCCCTCCGCCGCTGTCGCAGGCTGTTCGGCAACACAACGCTAGGGGACATCAACAAGTGTACAGAAGACGCTATGTGTAAGGCGGACCGACGCCATCATTTAACGTTGCCGACCTCGTCATGGTAAAAGAATTGCGACCACAACATCCATTCTACCAGAAATGTACAGGACCGCATCAAATCATTGAAAAGCATGGAAAAGTCACCTACATCGTCGAGAGGGACGCTTTCCACACGAAGTTGCACGTGGACAACATCCGGGCATTCCCTCTGCACCAGGAGGCCGAGCAGTGACATACGGAGATGAGTGCCACGTATAAAACTTCGTAAAACTTAGTGCAGTGTAAAACCGTGGGTGAACTTAGAAACAGTTCTTATATTTTTAGTGTATTTAAACAAACATTTTATTTATTATTAATTTTAAAATCTTGTAATATTGTATATAAAACTGTAAATATTTCTGATGCAGTAAAGGGTACAATGCCCTCCCAGCTGTTTAACACGTAGCAATGCGGAAACCTGACACCGCAATACATATCTGTAGCAAAAATAGTTTACTCGTAGTTTTTAAGACATGTATTTTAACTGTTTTATTTAAATAAGGGCAACCTTTTGCGCCTACTAAAAACATTCTTCGACATTTAAATAACTATTAGGGTGACTACCCACCCGCAATAATTATTTAATGTAATATACTTTAACTTTGTATAATAATTTTATCCGTAGCTTTTAGGTTTAACTGTAAATTCTGTACACCCAACATTATTATAGTTGGTTGTACAGTCACACCCCTTTAAAAATTGGCCACCTACCTATTTCTACATATTAGGCAGAGCACTACGCCTAATATATTCCATTAGTTATAAGTTTAATTTTACAATCATAGCTTTTAAGTTTTTTTGTAATAATATTGTACATAATTTGTTGGAAAACAAATAAAACCCAATTGGTGTTCTGAAGGGGGGGAGTGATACCAGCGCATGCGTACTTAACCCTCTATTACACATCGCTTCATTCATCCACACGCAGGAAATAAGATAATAATGATTTCCTGCCCTGATAAGATACGAATGAATATAACTATTCATAACCGAAATGCGATTCATCAATAACACTATTTCCATCGCATTCTAGTAGCGCTACTACTGTATATAAACTCCTCGTTTTTACACATACAGTCAGTAGAGAATTTAACATCGACGTCGCGCTTCGTCCTGAAGCCTAGTGTCTCCAGGTCTTGCCGTTTCATGCAAACTGCCTTCGAGTACCTCGCTACGCTTCAGCAACTAAGTACGCATCACCGATATTATCAATTCTCAAACACCACATCGACTTAAACAATCTATAATTGTTTTATTTAAAAATTTTAAGTGTTTTCGACGCAAACCGATGTCGACAACAGGTGTCGACGCACCTTATTCATTAGTGCCTTCCGACGTGATTGCGATAACAAGTTATCAGATAGCTCTTAAATCTACTTTTAAAAATTATCAAGTGGCCGCATTATCAAATAAGTAAATATACAATTCTTTATTAATGCTTTTTGCTTATTTTAAAAATTCTATGCGTACGGCACTTATAATTACTGCTACAAGAACGCGTTTTTGTTTCAGCAGAAATCCGCCAATTCATTATTGTGAAGGACGCCGTAAAGAAGGTGCAACTTTTGGCGTTGTAGGTAGAACGATGGAGTTGGCGGTAAGGCCCGTACCTGCCGACATCGAACCAATCAATTGGATTAGAGAAAGCGTTGAGGCGGTGGTGAATAAAGGTCTTGAAGGCTTGGGTCCTCTGGATCAGGTGGGTATTACCTTCTGTTCCAAGAACTTTACCAGACACCAGGGGTGGAAGCGCCTTCACGCCGAGTTCTAACTCAAAATTAAGGAGTTTGGGATCAAATTTCGGCCATTTATCAGTGCAGTTCAACAGTCTGACCACTGAAAGGTTTTGTCTCTGCATTATGTCTGTAAAAATGCCAGCAGGTAAAGGTTCTCGATGTAATAAATTTGACAACTTTAACGAGAAGTGTGCCGAGTGTAGGGGAACAATTTCAATTAAAAAGAACAATCACTTGTGTATGCCTTGTGGTTGTAGTGTTGCAATAGCGCACATAATTCGTGATCCTTTGTATACCAAAATTAGATTAGATGCCGGTAAACAGCAAACATTGAAAGCTAACTAGTTAATTGAGAAGGATCGATGCGCGATACCTGAAACGGGCACTGGCATTCTGAAACTGGAAAAATTTCAGAACACTCTTCTGGAATGCAATAATCGGGTTTGCGAATATAATTTCAAAGGGCACGACGTTATTTTCGAAGGTGGCCACCGCAGAAAAAAATCCTAACTTACTCCATCATGCCGGGTACTACAACGTAATAACTGCAATTACAGCAGCGTTCTGTCATAGTTATTACTGCGAAAGCCTCAAAATTCCATACAATCATAAGACTAAGGACATGTGGGGCGGCACGTGCCAGGCGTGGCAGAAGTCACCAGCCTGCTCGCCGCTCGAAGTAAAAATATCGTGTGCGGACTTCAAACGCTTGTTTAGATGGCAGACCTGCTACTATAGCCACAGGAGACCCGGCTCCCACGAAAAAAGCAGCGTTTGCGCTGAAATACTCAGATGCGAGCTGTGCCTTAAATCGGCGAAGGCCTGTAGAAAGAAACGTGTGCGAAGGGGGTTTTTGCAATATTTGCAAAAAGCATGTTGCGCAAGATCATCTCTGCTACAATCAGTCGGACATAGGTAAACCGAACGCTTTCGACCTGCTTTTTATTTTCTTCGATTTGGAGACGTGGCAGGAAAAACAGCTTGAGGACGCTTCTTTCTTGCATGAGCCCAACTTATGCGTATTTAAGCAGTGCTGCAACGCATGCATAGATACCCGTTTACAAATCCGTTTGTTCAACGGGCGGACTTGAAATGTGGCGATGTAATTTCACCATTTATTCGGCATATTTTAACAATTCGAAAAAAGTTCAAACGGGTGGTCGTGATGGCCCACAACGACGGGGTATTTGACCACCAGTTCGTATTAAATTACGTACTGAATAAGACCAGCCTAACACCTGAACTGATTATGCGCGGTACAAAGTTAATTCTAATGGAGCTAGAAAATTCCTAGATTCACTAAATTACTTTCCTATGCCCCTTAGCAGCTTGCCCAAAGCGTTCAAGTTGACAAAGTTAAAGAAGGGCTATTTGCCTCATTTATTTAACACTTTGGCCAACCAAAATTATGTAGGACACATTCCGGCTATACAATATTACGACCCGTACAACCTTAATATAGACGTGCGAACAAAACTGCTGAGATGGCACAGCGAGCAGCTCTCTTCGAACATCGAGTTTGACTATCAAAAAGAGCTGATCGAATATTGCATTTCTGATGTCGAAATTCTGACGGCCTCCAGCCCAAAATTTCGGCACCAGATGCTTGAAATCACGAATGTTCGCCCCTTAACCGAAGCAACAATAATAGCATCCGCCTGTAACAAGATCTACAGACGTAATTTTTTGAAGCCATCGATATCATACCTAAGAACGGGTACTGGTGGAGGGATGACCAATCAAAGGTCGCAATTCAGGGACTCGTTTAGGAAGAATACCGGGACGGAATAAACATTCGGCACGCAGTCAAATACCGGGAAGTTGTAGTTGCAGGCGTAAAGCTAGACGCGTACTGCGACGAAACAGGACAGGCGTTTGAATTTTTCGGCTGCTTTTAGAACGCCTGTCCAACCTGTTATGAGTACAACAGGAACGAGCCGACGTACGACGACCCTACAGTAGCCATAGATATAGGTACGAAGCGACCGTATGCAGAACAGAACGATTAAGAGAGTTGGGGTACGAGGTTGTGGAGAAGTGGAAATGCTAGTTTCGCTAGTCGTTAAAAGACAACAACGAAATGCGTAATTTCCCATCTTCACATCCGTTTCTCGCCCAAACTCCGGTCTTGCCTCGCAACGGTTTTTACGGGCATCGCCAGGAAACTGCGGGGCATTCTACATGGTAAAAGCGGACGAAAAAATCAAATACGTCGACGTATAGACTTTATATCCGTGGACTTGTAAATACAAAAAGCTTCCGGTCGGGCACCCCAAAATTTATGTGGCCGAAAAGTGCTCCTGGCATCCCGTCTTACCGTAAGAAATGAACAACAAACTCACGTTCGTGTTGTGTCGTGCTTGCGGTAAGACGGGAAATCTGGACTCGAACCGCCATGGTGCAGAGGAACTCTCATTAAAAGGTACCTGGGTTGTTGATGAGGTGGTTAAAGCGCTCGAAACGAAGTACGTAATTCAGGAGATATACGAAACTTGGTCTTACGGAGCGCTGCAGTTTGACAAAGCTACCGGTGCAAGCGGCTTATTCACTGATATGATGAATAAGTTCATCAGAATTAAGCAAGAATCGTCCGGATGGCCTAAGAACTGTCGCACCAAGGAGGAAAACGATCGGTATATCGAGGGGTTTCTAGACAGAGATGTCAAGCTAGAATTTGTGCAAATTTTCGAAAATCCCGGCTTACGCTGTCTGGCCAAACTTATGCCCAACCCGTTTTGGGGCAAGTTTGGTCAGCGAGAGAATCAGCCGAAAATGAAAATTATTAACAAGCCGAGCGAACTTTTTAGCATGCTCTAGAACTTTGCGTACGTTGTTAAAAACCTACTGCCTGTTAACGAAAACGCACTTGTAGTAACGTACGAAATGGCGGGGGAATCGTTCACCGAGCTTTCAACAGTTAACGCAATTTTAGCCTCATATGTCACGGCCCTTGCGCACCTAAAACTCTACAGCTGCCTAGAATATCTGAGTGACAGGGTCCTGCATTACGATACTGACTCCTTGATATTTGTTTCAAGGCCGGGCGAGTTTGATGTTCCCACCGCAGAGTTTTTCGGGGACTTACCTGACGAGTTGGAACGTTTCGGGGTTGGTAGCTACGCTTTTGAAGCATGGTCTAAAGAGGATAGTGAATTTAAAGTATTGCGTAAGCTTAAAGTCATTTCCTTAACACGTGTTGCATCCGAGCTGGTCAGTTCTGGTAAAATAAAGCAAACGATATTAAAAGACTTAGAACCGTTTTACGTAAAAACAAAGCAGATACGTAGAACTAAAGAGCACGAGGTAGTTACGTGGGAAAGAAGCAAAATTTATAGGCTGAATTCGACAAAACGGAACTTTTTCAACGATTATTCTTCCGTACGGCTATAAAGCGCGCAGCTCCAACAACTGAGAAACCCTATCCACAGGCACTTAAATATAAATTGTTTTCAAAGTTTTCATAACTAAATCCGAAGACACCAATTTTTAGTTCTCTGGACGCCCCCACCACCGCCCTCTTCGTTTTTCAAAAATATATAACATAAGCATCAAAATAATTCGCACACAGAATAGTTTAAGACATCGCAGCGTGAACATCGTAACGTACCTAGAAAAAAATGCAGAAAACCGACAAAAAACTGGTTTCAATACAGCTTAATCCTATATGAGATGAACTGCTTCTTCGGGTGCAAGGCGTTACCGTGCCGTTTGGTTCCACAAAAAGTTTTGCTGGAATATTACCTACAAGACAAGAATCTACAAGCATGCAGAGATTTCTTGAGCGTAATTGTGCGGTATTAATATGTCGATCAGAACAACGTTGTAAAGATTGAAACCGAAAGAATAGTATGTAACGTGTACCTGAAATTGATGCCAAAATCTCCTTACTGTTGGCCTTAATTAATTTTTTCCATGTAAAAGGCGATTTTGTAGTGTAATTTAGCTACACGTTAAAGTCATTTAATTTTTCCGAACGCTTTATTTAGAACTTTATGCCAACACCCGGTATGCTTATGTATATTTATATTATTTTTCTTAGTTAGGTTAGTTAATAATGCAAAACGCCATGAGAATTGTTTTGGTCATTTTTAACAATTAGTCCAAAATTAACTTGCTAGAACGAGTAGATAAACGGACATGTGATAACCTGTGGATCAGCGATTGTAAACAAAGCATTCAAGTTCATGGTTAAAACATTGAGCTTTTGATGCCTATAAAGAGCGATAACAGTTTTTCGCCGTTTGAAAATTCGATACTGATTATACAACGAAAATTTCAGAACCTTAATTAAGCTTTTTCGCTACACACGAAGCTGAGCTTAGTTTCGTCTTTGTAAGTTGTCATACATTACAATGCGCACATGTTTATAAAAGCTAGAACTTCAACTTTTTACGATAACAGAAAAGCGTGTTACTAATTGACGTCCTTTGTATTTTAAAAATTACGTAATGTTAAACTATTTACTTACAGGAATGAAAAATTCATTAGCTCAATCATAATATATTGCACGCCATAAGAAGCAATTTCAATTATAAAATTTTACTTTGAATGAAATCGATCAAATAACATTTCCCGCTACCTTTTAAGTTTATATTTTCGTCGATAAAAAAAATTGAATTAAAGTTAAAGTAAATGTTTAAAGTAGTTGGTTGAATTAAAGTAAATTGTTTTGTTTAAGTTTTGTTCGCGCAAATTATAAAATAGAATTTAGGTCTATGTTTAGCTATAACACATGATTTTCGAATGTTGCATCTTACAGCACCTGTAAAGTTATAATGTTTGATTATCGATAACAAGTAACAGATGTTAAGTTTAATATTTTTAGTTTACAACCAAATTTATGGATTTGACAATGAAATACCTAACAATTCAATGGCGTAAATTAACTAATGCAATTTGACAAATTGAAATTCAATAAAATACCATTGATTAAAAAAAGAACGTTACAAATCCTTCCCCCACCCCCCAACAACATAATGAACCCGACAAAAATGAAATAAATTAACCATTTATGACGGAATGTTGTAAAGTGAAAGAGTCAACACTGAAAGTGGCCAAATAGAATTCCGAAGTTAAGCTCACAAAAATATGCAAACTACCAAGTGAAGAACCTAAAAGAGTTTAATTAATCCAAAACAACGAAGAGAAACGACAGTGTAGACTGACGCCCAAAGAATTTCTAATCTAAATTCTCCCAAAAAGTTAAACTATCGAATCAAACAAATGTCTAAACTGGAAAGGAATACCTATGACCCACAATTAGGGCGAAACACACCAACTAGAAGTAACCCAAATAGCCTGAACGCCAAGTACAAGCATAAATTGACCCACAAAAATTCGAAGTCTGTGGTTACAGTAAGCAGATAAGTTAAACGCGAAGCACGTTCTAAGCAAAAAAAAGTAAACGCCAATTAAACCCCAAAGATATAGCAAAAGAATGAAGCCTCTAATCTCCAAAATACTACTGATGAGTCTGTATACAAACAAGCCCAACGACACTTAAGAAACAAAGTCAAAAAGAGCAGAGCACTTTGTTCATGCCAAATCGAGAAAAGCACTAATAAACTGGGAAAACAGCCCAAAAGTCAAACAAAACCAAAACAATGACCAATCTCTGGCGAAAATAGATGGAAAATTCTAGAGTTGCAACTTTATGCAACACAAAATAAAGAATAAAACTACCTGACATGACTAAAAAGTCTTTATCAAACATTTCTAACCGTTGTATAAGAGTAAAACTAAATTAAAATAAATTATAATGTGTACCTGAAATTGATGCCAAAATTTCCTTACTGTTAACCATGATTAATTTCTTTTTCACGTAAAAGGCAATTTTGTACAGTTTAACTTAGCTACTCGTTAAAATGATTTAATTTTTCTAAACACTTTATTTAGAACTTTATGCTAACACCCGGTATGCTCATGTATTTTTATATTATTTTTCTTAATTTGGTTAGTTAATGACACAAAAAGCTATGAGAGTTTTTTTCGTCATATCTAATAATTAATCCAAAATTAACTTGTTAGAACGAATAGATAAACGGACATGTGGTAGCCCGTGGGTCAGCGTTTGTAAATAAAACATTCAAGTTCAGGATTAAGACATTGAGCTTTTGATGCATATAAAGAGCGATAATAGTTTTCCGCCGTCTGAAAATTCGATACTGGTTATACAACGGAAATTTCATAACCTTAATTAAGCTTTTTTCGCTTTGGTACAATTAAATACTTATTTTCAATTACAGATTTAAATCTGTTATCCGTTAATCTACGTTTTAGTATAATTTAAGAATTGTTGTGTTAACACATAAACCCGTAATTAATTATTTTTATGTAACAAGGCAGTTAATTATTTAAAGTTTTTCTTTATTAATTTTGCCGCATCTTTGCATAATTAACTTGCTATTCTAGTTGATTTTCGGCATTATTTATAGTTATTTTATGAATTATTGAAGGAAAGTGTACATTAAGTCGTATTTGGCTTGTTTCAAAAACAATATAAATTCAAGGCGATTTTGAGTTTCAAAATAAATCCATTCTACGCTTTAAGACTGGAAGATCTAGAATAGAATTGTTGAGAAAGCTCTTCTAGCAACCCCTATTTGAATATCCAAAACGTAATATTTAATTTATAGAATTAAATTAATTATTGCCGAGTTTATTTAATGTATGAATTCTGTATGGCGTTGATAGAGGACATATATTCAATTCACGGATCCGAAATTATTAAGATTTTTAACTGATAGAAATTTACGAATTAATTAAACAGCTATTGATAAAAAATCAATCTGTTGTTGCACACCGTTCGCATAGAACCACCTTGCGTATTTGGCTAAATGCATACATTGTTTATTTAGAGTTTAGTCCTACTTTTATTAATTCTTGTCCTAAATCACGACTTTGGACACAGAGTCGGGTACATACTCTCTTTCCCAGCGATCAAGAAACACGTTTAATCGTGCGTCTTATGTCGGACCCTACGAGATAATTTCTTTAATTATAAATTGTCGGTTCCCACAAATCAAACACCTCACAAACCACAGAGAGCACTATGCACTAAATAACTGATACTGTCATAATCAATATAGTCAAATACTAAGGTTAATTTAATTATTATCGTGTATAAAAGCACGAAACCCGCCATATTGCCATTATTTGTTTTTCGTTGATCTGAAATTAGCGAATATCGAACGCGTTTGAACAACAACGAACCATGTAGGGTTTTATAAAGACTAAGTAAAGTACACTTTCGCTCGGATAAGTGTGAAGAACTTAGCTAAATAAAATTATAACATAAGTGTTATCTAAAAATTCTCCTAAATGCAACAAACTTTTATTGTTGACTGTTAAAAATTGTATGTCCATAATTTAAATAAATCTGTACATAATTTCTGACATGTATTAATATTTAATTAGTAAATAAATGATATTACATTCGTACAAAAAAAGGGTTAGTAAAATGTTCCAGTTAACATTAAAAATCAATTTGTGCAAATATATGAAATATACAGTATAATTTACATATTTAAGAACATTACATTGAAACGATCTGGCCAGAATAAAATATTTAAAGTAACCTTTGTAATTAAAGAATTGTATTTAAAATAATATGCTGTGTAAAAATTGAGTTGCAACTTTATGAGTGAATGCACAAATTCCCCTTTGTTTAAATCCAAACCTCTCGTATTCATTAACACGCCCTGTATATACCTACATCCCATTTTATTTAGTCAATTAATTAGTTTTACCTAAACTGACTATCATATCCATACCGAACATTTTGGAATTGATACATTTAACGTACACCTTGCCTGATTTATCAACTTCTGGAACCTTCTCCTTCTGAAAACTACCTCAGGCATTTGTATATCGACTTCATACCATCAAAAAGGCAACGATTGGTGTATATAAGTCCTAGTAAAAACAATTTTTCTGGTCGTTACAAGTTGTACCTTCTAACAAAAATGTACAAGAATTAAGAACGACGATTGTTGAAGAAGTTTACAATAGGTTACGAGCTTTTGAATACAGAGAAGGCGAAGAACCAGAAGCTGTTATACTTCACGTATACTTCCTGCGCATATTTCCTGGAAGCAGCCAAATAAATGTCGTTCCGGTCTCTGACCCAGTTACAAATGTTTAAATAAACAAAAAATTGTACAATATGAACGAAGACTGTGACTTACACATTCCTCAAAGAAAGGGAAGAGGACGAGCCTGGATATAGGTGGCAGGATGATAAACCAAGGTTTATTCAAGCAGACGGTGATTCTTCCGGCGCGAACCAAAAAACAACTTGTCTTTCGTTGCACAGTCTTGAAGCGTTTGATAAGAGAAGAAAATGTGTTGAATGCTACAAAAAGTGGATCTAAGAACACGGACTGCAATGCTAAAATCTAAACTTGTAAAACTTAGATGCGAAGAGTATTGCAAGCAATGTCTCCTAATCAAACACGGTACATCCAATCATGTCAAAGAAGAACCCACGCTCCTAACTTTCTTCGAAGAAAGGGAGCAGGATGAAGTGATGCTCGAGGCCGCGCGGCTCTGTTACCAAGCTTTACAAAATGTATAAATGTAAATAGGCAGGCACCCAACTGCTGAAGCTTTGTATAAATGTATTTTAGTTTTAAGTTTTTTATGTATAATAGCTAAACAAAAAAAAATGTATGATGATATAATGCTTTTTTATTGACGTAGCAGTAGCCAGATCAACTCTTAGCTTAAGCACAGGTACAGTAATTGGGGCGATTGCGAGTCTTTGGGCGAAGCAGCTGTTTGGAAAAAATTGGAGGCTTACAGCTCTTTTAAGTGCTCCAGAACGGCTTTGAACGGCTCTTTCAATAGCTTTAACGGCTCCTTCAACAGCTTTAACGGCTCTTTCAACAACTTTAACAGCTCTTTCAACAGCTTTAGCGGATCTCTCAACAGCTTTTAACAATTTTTAGCAAGTCCTTTACAAAGGCTCGGTACACCTGTATTTATTATTGGGCTTTCAAGGATGTGATAGTTATCATTAATCTTCATGGTGACGACATGCCATGATAATCTCCCACTAAGCTGCATTCGTTTCTTAATAACTATCTATCGCGTATTTACTTATCAGACGTTCGCTTGCATCATACACGTAACCTTTAAATAACGATATTTGCTGGCTTGTAGGTAAAATACTTATAGAAGTGGAGAGTGGGTACATGGTAAGTGATATTAATGCTTCCAAAATCAATTCTGTTACTTGGGTTTTCCTGCGATTTGTAGCAAGTATATAAAGAACGATGAAAAGTACAGAGGCGCAATTTTCGCCAATCCTGGCTGATGCTAAAATCGAGCGCCATATTAATTTGACATTTCTTTTGAAATTTAAGAAATCACCCAGTGAATGTTGGAGCAATTTCGGAAGGTCTATAGTGTTAATGGGATACCACTTCGCGAGCGACTGCGTTGCCCTGCTACACCAATAGAGCTAATTAGTAATATTACCTTAAAGTGCTGATAAAGCTGAAGGAACGGATCCAGAAGAAGATGCCAGAGTTGTGGAAGAACAATACAGGTAGACACCAGCACATCAATGCCCCAGCTTAGAAGACTCGGTCTGGGAAGCTTTTTCTAGCCAATAAGAGTATCCGGGCATTGGACCATCATATTATTCTTCTAATTTAGATTCATCGATTAAATAAAATCACTATCGCGAGGAAACCATTTTCAGAACCTGAATAAGGCAGAACCAGATGATAACTCGCAATACTGCTTCCAACAATGAAAACTGCATATATAACGATGTACAAATAGAGAAATGATACATATTGGAGGGACTAGTAGTTAAGTTAGAATAATGTAACAATACCTCACACTTCTGCCGCCAGTCTCATTATTTAAAAACCATTGTATTACATTGTACTGCAGTGCAAGTTTGTTTCTATAATCTTGTAGAACCCATTATTGCTCTTCAAATAAACATAAGTTGGTTGAATTAGTTGTAATCTAGAGAAGTTGCATCCAAAGTTCAGGGAAAAGTGAGTATAAGCTAGTGGAATATATTATCTGTGGCGCTGAAGCATTGTCAATAATTTAGGTCTTTTCTCGTTGAACTATAATGGTACAATAAAATTTCGAGGGCAGGAATATCGACCTAAACCGTTCATCGAAGTCGGGGTGATTAGAATTCACAGTTTTATATTATACGATACTTACGCACAAATTAATTAATTCAAAATAGCGTTTAGCATATACAATTTACATTGTTTGATTGGGATTATCCGATTGTTTACTTATTCGATAAATAACTGACTACAGGCAGCACAATGAATGGATATTAAGATAAATAAACTGATTCCTCAATTACATATTGCTATGCTTCCGGCCTTTTCTATTACCGCTACGCTACCCATATTAACTGTTTACCTAGTAACGGGCTTAACGGACTGTATGCAACCTAAAAGATAAATAAATTTTCTGTAAGTACCAATGAACTTTAGTTTGCCCGACTAAATATGAGACTCTTTGACATAATTAATTACTGAGGGTTACGCCTTCTTACCAACTCCTTAACTTTTGGTTCTCAGCAGCCCTCGTTTTGGTACAGCTACAATTCTATAAAGATTATACAAAACTTTCTTTGATTTATGTTATTTAAGAAACGATTCTGACTTTTCTACATACAAACTTTAATCTAAGGAATTTTATTTTATTCCCAATTCAAATGATACTAAACTCTAAAACTATGCTGTTCGCAAATACGTCAGGATTCTCGTCTTTGTCCTGAAATTATTGTATACCTGTCTATATTAGCATAAGTGTCAAATAATGACAAAAAAAACTGGGATTAATTAACAAAACTCAAATATTTATTAATATTAATATAATTTCAAATTCTCTAAATTTGCAACTATGCAGAACAATTTAACAAAACTCAAATAACAATTGAGACTAAGTATTTAGATATCTGTAAACCAATTTAAATTACTATTTTCGTTTATAATGTTCCATATAAATTACACCAATTGAAATTGGTGTCTGACCACTATCTTTATTAATGTTTTTAATTCTCAACGGCATCCTAAACTAACAGTTTGGCCAAAAAGTTAATCTTAAAAAGTGTCTTACGTGTATCCTGTTCGATTTTACGCTTTCTTATTCTGCCAATGTTTCTGGACGCTTTTCTTTCTTGTAGAGTTGTCTAATTTTTCCTTCTTCCAAATCCTACTCTCTTCCTCTATACTTCCGCTTTATTAATACTTCTCCACCCTTCTTCAGTGGTATTCTGCTTAGACTCTGTTCTAGCGCTTTATTTTTTTTGGAACGAGTTTTTCCACGTCCGATGTCTTTGCGGTTCAACAAAAGATAACTTGTTTATATTTTTCCTGTGAACCTTGATTTTTTCTTAGAAAAACTTTATTAGCAACTATACAACGCCTCGTCATTGGATGACACCTTTTATTTATTTTCCTTGGTTTGTACCACAGTCTTGTTTTTATTAATTTAGCGCCTGTCTCAATATTTTCTTATGTAACATGATTATGAGAGCATATTTAATTATTTATCTGCCTAGTTACTCTATTTCAAATTTTGAAATTAATTTAATCTTAACATTTAGGGATTTTATTTACTGACGTTAACCTAAATAAACTAATTTTGACAGTTTGATAACTTCAGGTTTATTT
>JAHWXV010296981.1:0-18003 GCA_024586415.1 Phrixothrix hirtus | reverse complement strand
TTTTGGTCCAAACCAGCTTTTAACCGTCTTGCCATTGACTGCACCAATTTTTCCGCGAAACGTGAAGGAACCTTTTGCCATTCCTATTGTAAAGCACTTTTAAGGCTTTCTTTGCTTGTGATTTTATATTTTTGTATATTACGTTCTACATAATTCCATGGATGCTTGATATAATTTAAATCCAGAGACTGCGGTGGCGAAAAAAGTTGTATGGGAACATTATACAGCAGCCATTCCCGAACTACATTCTCTGTGTGTTTAGGATTCTGATCTTGTTGCAGTGTCCGATCACTTTACAGCTTTAATTTTGCCACATGCTGTTTCAAATGGGTTTTAAATAGATTTACATATATCCAGCGATCCATAATATTGTTTATAAATACTAAACTTCCTAGTATCGAAGTCGCAATGTAAAACCCAATGAAGTAGTTAAGAAATGTACCATGTTTTAAAAACAATCGCTACAGCTGATTTCAAGAAAATTGCGAAAAACAAATATTTATATAATATGTAACAATGACAGAGATAAACTAGAACTTCCGGTTATTCGATTTTAATCAAATTCTTGATTTGGCATACCAATGTAGTTATGGCGACAAGTATATATTTTCATTCAGCTAGGACTTTTAATTCCATAGTTATTTTATTTAGAGTTAACGGTGAAGGTACTTCTGGTTACTCAATCTTCGGAAAAGTTTCTGAGAAACAGCGTAAACGATATGAAAGGCGATTAAATATCCAAGAAATTAAATTAGTTTTAGAAAAATCGCTAGAGCCGCGAAAAAACGAAAAATTCGGATAATATCTAAAAATGCCATACTTCCTGTTATTCGATTTTAACAAAATTATTAATTTAGCATACAAAGGTAGTTAGGATCTCAAATATAAATTTCCATTTATTTAGGGCTTTCAGTTTCATAGTTATTTTTAAGCTCTAATGGTCAACCACTTTTTTTCCACACTTTACCGTTACCATCTGACCCAAAGAGATTACACTTACTCTTATCAGTAAATAAAACATTGTTCCAAAAATATAAATTGTCTTCTTAGTGTTTCTTTACGAATCCAATCCTTTTGGAACGATTAATATCGCTAATCCACGGTTTCTTACAAGTGATAACCACCGTTTTTTATAATCCTCCGAATACTTTCAGTACTTGCTACTTTTCTCAAACTATTTTAGACTTGTCAAGGTATATTTAGTGGACTGAGTTTTGGAACTTTGTTCCTTGTGACATGGTTGTTCTCTAATATATAGCGGAAGTTTGTGGAGTCCCTGAAAATTTTGTAAATAGAGATACTTATTTTTTCATACATAAGCGGATAACATGTGTCCGTCGGACACACGTATAAATAGTATAAATATAGCATTGATTATTTCTTACAATTGTACAAATAAGGAAGGTTGACACCCGAGGGATTTGTTTATCAATTACCATTGAAGTTAAACATGTCTATAGCGTTTTGCTGACGCATTCTGTTTATCGTTTTTAACCAACGAAGGCTACATCGGCAATGCGCCTGCTCGTAGTATGGTCCATGTTTACTTTCAGTTCATTATAGTCTTGTACATATTCCCTTGTGGTGTTTTCGTGTTCAGTTTTTACTAAAAGTATGCATAAAGTTATTAAAATATTTCTAATAAGTACTGGCATTTGAAAAATGTAAGTAAATTTATTTATCATTTTTACACTAATAGGTAAATTATTTGCATTATAACAACTTACTTCATTTATAAAATTATTGGATATGACTGTATGGCCAAAATGAAATAAAGTAAACATATGAATGAACAATAGTTATTATTTATTCGTTTATTTTATGCACAACGAACTTTATCACATAGTACATACAATCCTAATAAAATAAATTATATTTAAAAACATGTTAATGCAAATACAGTGTAGTTAAAAATAAATAATAAATAAGGTATATGAGGAGCGTTTAAATAGTTTGTGATTTTAAAAAGATATATTTATGTAAATGTAAGAGTTAATCGTAAATGGATTTTACTAGTTTATAAGATTTTCACAATTATTGACAAATTTTCAAATTCTCTAAAGTTTTGAGTGATATCGTTTCTTGTTTTTTTAGAAACAGTAAGTTTGGTTAGAAGTACACAACTCAGTAATAAAGAGTTAGCTGACATAATAACAAATTTATCAGTCAGCAAGAAAAGCAGGTAGAGTTTGCAGATAATGTATCAGTAGTTTCGGAGCATGAAAGCCTAGCTTTGAAAATCTACTCATCTGATTCTGAAAACGAAAAACAAGGACGTGCTGACAGTTAAGCACAACACAAAGGTACCATTTGGTACAGAAATCCCCTACCAAGTGGAAGGGTTCGTGCGAGAAATATTACGAAAGGCCCGAAAAATAAAGTAGCCCTTCCTCCGGGGAAAATTCTCGAGGAACCGATTAATTCCTTCTTTCTTTTAATAGCTGAAACAATTATAGAAAATATTGTGATATTTACTAACTTGAAAGATCAGAGAATTAGGCGTGTGAAACTAAACCCGAAATGGAAAGACTGTGACGTTTTCGAAATAGCTTTCTTTGGTTTTCGACTAACTGCTGGTCACCTCAAACACAACTTTACAAGTTATAAAATTTTATGGAGCTCCATATATGGGCCACCGTTTGGGCAACAATGGGTCCTACTAGAATTAAAAATTTACTGTTTTCATCAGATTTGATGACAAGGAAAACAGGGGAGAGCGAAGGAAGACCGATTAGTTTGCAGCATTTAGAGTTATCTAGAATAAGGTAAACCATAATCTTGGAAAGTACTGTATTCCCGGTCATAATTTAACCGATGATGTGTAACTTATCCCTTTTAGAGGACATTGTCCATTTGTACAATATATGCTTCAAATTCAGGTAAATACGAGATGAAGGTATGGTGTATTTGTGATTCGAAAACAGCATATCCACTAAATGGAATTGCGTACTTGGGTAAAGTGTGTAATATACGGACTACTGGATTAGCTGCGCAAGTGGTTGGAAAGTTATCAGAACATTATTATCATACGAATTGTAATATCACCTGTGATAATTACTTTACAGGTATAGCATTAGCTCAATTTTTGCCTTCAAAATGATTAACAATAGTACGGAACCGTTAAAAAAACAAACGTTTTACTCCACCGCCCTTGCTAGATACTAAAAGGTTATCCGAAAAGTTGTCTGTGTATTGTTTTACAAAAATTTCATGTTGTTTTCTTATGTTCCTAAACCAAAAAAAAATAGTTCTGCGGTCTAGTATGCACTACACTTCATCTGGAGACGCAAATATCGACAAACCCGTAGTTAAATTATTTAGTAAGTGTAGGTTATTTTTGACTGGTATATCTGGATCTTTGGTCAAAGCACACATTGACTAAAAAAGTCCATAATGGTCTTCATAAAAATACCCGAAAAGTAATGGTTAAATTCCAGACAGCTGCTAAAATTCAAGAACCACAAGAAGGTACTTCAAATGAAAAAAATCCCTACAAGGAAAAAACGACGTTGTCATGTTTTCCCACCAAAACAATAAAGGAATCAAAAGCAGACATGTTTTATTTGCAGCAAAAGTGTTTACAACGAACACTAAAAATGTATCTGCAGCATGTTTCAAGAATAAAAATGAATAGGATAGTTTACATGTGTTAAATGTGTTTACCAAAAATACTGTTTGATCAATGAAAAGCTATATGGATTTATCGATATAATGTAGTGAATATTTTATTTACCAACGTGCCCTTGTTTAATCACACGGCACCGTTTCACTATAAAATCCAACTGTTTATATTAGAAATATAAAAAATTCCTTTATTCCATAAATAAATGCATTATTTCTATGGAAATGGCATTAAAAAGCACTAAGTGTCCAGTAGACACATCTTAACCGTTTAAGTTAGAAAAAAGCATTAACGGTCTAAGGGATATTCAAGTGAGCTCTCATATCCCTAGCATTTAACTCTTGCAAAAGAATTTCTAAAACGATCATTGCAAGAAAAATGTCAAAATATTGTAACAAATTTTAGGGAAAACTTAGGTTTTACCGACGCATAAGGATTAATTACTCTTTGTGAAGCTAGTGGAAACTAAATTAATTGTTAAATTTTATTTAATTAGAATTGTTTAACACATTTCATTAGTGTACGAGCACTTTTGTCTGGTGCAATTCTTATTTTTATTAAACTTTATTTAATATTAAATAATGGTGCTCTATTTAAGACAATTATTATTAATTTTTTGTATCTTGTGTATTATACAATGTGGTGAACGGTTGTCCACTAGGTAAGAGAAAAAAGATATAATTGACGAAAGGATAATATAGCAGAGCAGTTACACACTATTACATATTATTACAGCAGCATTGCATATTATTACAATATTATGGAAGTTCACAATGTTTAGCGCATTTGGGAGCTGTTAGACCATAGTCCTCATTCTCAGAGTTCTCTCCTAAAGATTGATCTTCAACTTCGTTGGGATTATTAAGCTCATTCGCCTCGACGTTTACTTCTTCCTCATTACTAGTGATGTTCTGAAGTATCTCGTCATTGTTAGGAATGGAGTTTAGGCATGAGCTCCCTTTGCAGTTCTTGCAGATGGTTGTGCAGATCATACCACTCTTCCGACAACAACAATAACCCTAGCAACCTTTGGCACATGTGCAGTAAAACGAGTTGAGAAGTTTCTGTGGTTCTGCCTTTTCAGTTGTTGTTAATAGCAAAAGGCCAAATGTAGAAGTCTTCCAACCACAATAAAGTGGATCAAAATTGTGCCCATCCACTGTTGAATTTGTAAATATACTCGAAACGAATGGTTATTTTCAATCAATGGACGCAGAATTTTACGATCCACAATTTATGTAAAAGTAAATTTCTACTTGTAGGAATTGTATTTTCAAGTTATATACAAAAACTTAAGAAAGTTCGAATCTTTCAACACAATTTGAAGAAAATAAGATTCTTCGGAACAGCTTTTCGCCACTTTTTCTAAACACTTTTTTGAAGTTAAGGTACTCAAACAACGTAAAATTTAGTACTCTACAATTTATGAACAGCAACTTTTTGTAATAAGTGTATTTTGCGAGTTATTTACGAAAAACTGAAGAAAGTCTAAAAATGTGACAGTTTCTAGGAGATTGCAGCTAACGCAGACCTAGGCGATTGAGTCAAACTCAAATTATTCAATTTAGCAGTAAAACAAAGCATTTAAAACAATTTTCAGCTTTTCTCTAATTATTCCGGACCACGGCCTTTTTTTGGTCAATCTCCATGGCCTATAATTATTTTTTTGGAATAATCCTTGAACACGTTTATTTTATCTTCCATAAGGCATTTGTGGGCACAGAAGGACGGTTTTTGACAGATCGTGTTTTTGAGCTATGACGTCAACATCATGTTTTTTAAATTACAATCCCAGGTTTTTTGATAGGCGTTTTCACTGGTTGAATGATGGTAAAAAAATTAGCACGTTACATAACAACTGTTTTGAAAAAAACACTTTATTAAATTTAATTACGTCAACGTTTGTTCTCAACAAAAATAACATGTAAAATTCCAAAAGTTATTAAACGTGACACAGGTGCATTGCAAACGCTATTGAACCTTATCAAATCGCCATAAAATAATAATTTATAACATTTGAGTGTTGTAGTTTGAAGCGACACGTTATCGAGTTCTGTCGAATTTGTACCTACATTACCTAACCTTTTAGTAAAAACGCCTAATTTAACAGAACACGAACGTGTTGAAGTTTTAATTATGGTTGTATAATGCGATAGATTATACACCCATCAGGAAGCGTGCGACTTATTTAACCAAGAACATCCTGATAGAGTCCCAATCGTAAAGTCTACAGTCAGTGAATTAGTTTCCAAATTTGAAGAAAATGGAAATGGAAGAGATTTACCTTGCGAAGGCCACCCGTTCATAGAGTCGAAGACTAAATTGGACATTCTCTTGGAAGATGAAGAAAATCCACATGTTTCCACTAGACAATTAGCTTTGAATAATGATACCAATCATTCGGCGGTAGTGAAATTATTTAAACACGAGAAATACCATCCCTATGAGATGAGCTTAATACATGAATTAAATGAAAATGGCTCAGACTGGCCGTTACAGTATTGCAAATAGTTTATGATACCCTTTGATAGGGATCCTAACTTTTTAAATAACATTATCGTTCCGACGAAGCCACTTTTTGCTTCAACGGGCCTGTTAATTGTCATAACTGCAGGTATTGGGCAAGAGGAGGTCCTCATTGGACCCAAGAGTCTAACAGCCAGCACCGAGGAAAGGTTAATGTATGGGAGTATATTCTTTTTTTGAAGGGAGTCTGATCTTTTATACGATTAGATTTCGTTCCAGCTCTCGCAATTCTTTTTCTAAATAATAATGAACCCAATTTGCTTCATTCGCTTATCTGGTTTCAACAAGGTAGGGCACCTCGTCATTTTGAGGCAGACTCACACCAGTTGCTTTATCTGATATGGCCTGGTAGATGCATAGGATAACGAGGACCAATTCAATGGCCTGCCAAATCGCCGGACTTGACTCCCTTAGATTTTTTGTGATGCTACATCAAATCAATGATTAACAGATATAGATCTAAGATTTTGGAAAATTTACAACAGCAAATTTGAACAGAAATGCTAAACGTCACTTCACACAGGATCCAACGTGCAGTTCAAAGCGTTTATACACGAACACGCTGTCAAATGATAGTCGGTAGACAATTAAACATTTGCGTTTGTGAACAAGTTTGTTTTTTTTTCAATTTTACATGTTGACGTTATCAAACTTAATAAAGTGTTTTTCTCAAAACAATTGTTATGTAAGGTACCAACTTTTTTACACCATCATTCAAGCAGTGAAGACGCCTATAAAAAACCTAGAGTTGTAATTTAAAAACAATGATGACGCCATAGCTCAAGCACGTAATCTGTCAAAAACCAACATTCTATGCTCACTAATGCCTTATTAGAACTAAAATCGACATGTTTAAGGATTCTTCCAAAAAAATACTTATAAAAATTATGAACTTTGTTCCAAACTTAATCACCACTCTGCATATATTTTGCTAACAGCCGTGTTTATTTTCAAATAAACGCGATTTAGATGGGTGTTTGAAAACTTTCGTGAGTGACTGTATATGCATTTCCGGATATTATGATGAAAAAGTGCTAAATCTGCGTAATCGGTTATTTTAAATTTTTGTAGTTATAGGTAAGGTAAGTCTATAGATAATACTTGTTGAATTTTCATTCTTCCAAAACACGTTATGTTAAAATACGAACTACGCACATCTATATACTCTGTCAGCTCTCACTGTTTTTTGTTGTAAATACGGTAATTAATTCATTAAAGCATAAGTATGCATTACGACCTAAATTATAAGTTAATTAGAATCAAATTCAATTGATAAATCATTAAAACATCCTTTTATTTAAAGAATAATTTTCCTTTATATTAAACCATTTTAATGCACCTCGTATATACCAGAAAATTAATAATTAAAAATCCCCCACAAATTTATACTTTAATTCCAGCTACGTAAACACTTACGCCAGCGTTGTATATGCAATGTATAGCAATTTTGTATCCAAGTAACGTTTCATGGGTAACATATAGTCCGTTTATTCTCATAAAAATTCCAGTGATGAGTCACTGAAGTAAATAGTGTATCTTGTAAAGGCAGAAACGAATATAATAACTAACAGGGCAATTGGAATATTACATTACGCATTAGATTTTGTGCCACCGATTTGGTTTAAGACCAACGTTGTAAAGGAATGTGAACTTCTCATGGAAAGCATGAGTAATAATAATATTATCTCGCA
The DNA here is from genome assembly GCA_024586415.1 of Phrixothrix hirtus. Taxonomy (NCBI): domain Eukaryota; kingdom Metazoa; phylum Arthropoda; class Insecta; order Coleoptera; family Phengodidae; genus Phrixothrix; species Phrixothrix hirtus. The sequence goes on along the minus strand of JAHWXV010296981.1, from coordinate 10,164 downwards.
GCGTTGCAGGAATTGCATGATCTCATCCGGGGGGCGGTAAAGGTATAGTTCCTTGAGAACGATCTGGTAACACAAAGTTAGTTCTGATTGAGCCACGTTTGTGTTAAGTAGTAAAAAGCTATGTGTTGTTCGCGGGTGTCTCCTTATATTTGTTTTAGGAAACTACTTGGATTTTTGTTAAATAAATTAAGTGCGTGCATGGTTTTCGACCCGTAGGCAACAACTACAAATAAAGGGGATTTGCCCTTTAATGAAAATGAGGCCTGTTTCATAGATACATCTTTCCACCTGTAAAGGGTTATCATTCCTAAAAACAAAAGATTGACCCACTTCCCGAACGCAAAGTAAACATCCACCTGTAAGTGGTTTACATTTTATTTGCTCCTTCTTCGCTTATCCCGATTTCATAAAGGTATAATTACCTGTGCAAATCGTTTGCAACCATCGAAGGTTGTGCTGTCACCACTGATCTAACGTTAACTGTGCAAAAGTAACGTAAACTTAATTAAAGGACGTACCGTCGTTTTATCTGAGTGAGTAGTCATGAAATAAATAAATTACAGACTTAAGATATTTACCGTAGTATTAAATCACAATTAATTTAGTGAAACATTTTATAATTTGAACTGTAACTATTTCGGTAACTGTTTGTATGACATTTGCGTTTACGTTTTAATTGTTAATTTTACCTATACCATTACTTAAAACACCTTGGGGTACCCACTTTGTTCATGTGTTTGTTTGACGTTTCTTGTCTGTACATGTTGTTATATCGCTAGCAAAAGCCTAGAGCTGACTTCTAAAGTTGATTCCTTTATTTAAGTCTCTCAGTTGTAATAATCAGCTGATTTCTCGTCAAAAATTGGGCACGAGCCTAGCTTTTCGTTAGCTAATGTTTTATGTTTTTTTAGAATATAAGTTTTCCTGATCTCTTATGTCTTTATTTGATGATCAAATTTATATGTGTATTTGTGTATTTTGTGTAAATCAAAGATGGTATAAAGATGTTCTTGTGCTTCAAATTTTAGTTCTCACTTAATCAACGACGACCCAGAGTGCTGTTCTAGTTTTAAAGTGCGCGTGCAAAAAGTGAGTTAGTATTTTGCGAATTTATTAAAAATAAAGGTCATAAGTTAAGAGCTAAAGGAACTTTCCTATATTAATCAAACTAGTAATTACATATTTTCAACACTATCTTCAAGAACTGATATAAGTGATCTCAAGAAACAACTGATGACTAGAATGCATTATTTTTGTTCTTCTTATGTGAAAATCCGACTGAATTTCGTAGAAATCGATGTAACAATAAACAAAATCAACATCATTACTCAACTAAATATCTTTAAAGCATAATTAAACCATATGGTTGATCTTTTTAAAGCGGCATTTAGTATGAATGTATAGCAGGAAAAAAACTTGGGGAAATACTGAACACTTTTTCTGCTGCCGGTAGCATTTTAATAAGGTTAACTGGATGGGTGCTTTATTTAATTTTTCGTCAGAATCATTTATTCCGGTTTCTTGAATTTATCCTGGGTAACCTAGTATACCGAATATGGTTTTTATACTATGATGATCCAATTCGCCAACCCAATTGGGTCGGCATTTAAATCAAATTTGAGGTTCCATTTGCGGATCATATCACAGACGCTCATTCGTCGTTGAATGCTTGACTGTTCTGCGGATTCAGAATCTTCATCTGTTAACTGACTAAGCTGTTGGGTTACGGGATTCAGTTTGGCTGTATGTGATGGACGGCGTGTTTATATATATATATATGGCTAATCTCTTTCTAAGTTGATTAACGGTGCCTTGATCATCCAAGTTTTCTTTTCGTAGCTCGGTTCTTAATTCTGATTCTTTGAGGGTATAAATCCAGGAAGCCTTCGTTTGTTCCTTCGCTGTTGACATTCAGTGCTGTGACTTCTGCAGACGTAATTGTTCTTTAATTCCGGATAGTCCTGCTAACGTGAACTTGACGGTAATAACTCTGGATATTTCGCTGCTACGGGTATCATTTTTCTTATTTAGAGCGGCTAATAAATAATATTAATTCGGTCTTACTCGGCAGTTATACAGCTGTAGGCGTTGTTTTAGCTTTGGCTTTTTTCGGTGGGTAAATTATTTTAGGGGTCTTTTGGTGTACTCGCGGCTTCGTACGCAATTTTTCTTTTCTAGGAAATTCTGAAGAGCGGTATTTGGCGGTGTTTAATCGTTTAATCGGTGACAATTTACTGAGGGTATATTTATTTTTTCTGCTTTTAGAACTCACATACACTGGATTTGGCGGTTAATACTCGGAGTATTCTGCTGTATCAGGCATTATTTTTTCTTTATTTGCTCTGGTGTAAATAAGAAATGATTGTTTACTCGGTATCTACACTGCTGCGGGTGCCGTATTTCTTTTTGTTTAGATAGGGCTGTTAAAACTGCATTCGGCGGTGTTTAATCGTGGTGATTTACTGCATCGTGCGCCATTTTTCTTTTGGCGACTTTGATAAGTTAAACTTGACGGAGTATTCCGCTGGATCGGGCGCCATTTTCCTTTTTGGACAGCCCTGCAGAATCGGACGTGGCGGTGTTTAATAGCGGTATTTATCTGCATCGGGCGCCATTTTTCTTTCTCTCCTGTAGCGATTCAAAGCGGTATCATTGTGTTACGAGATTGAGAAGAACCATTTATATTTTTGCAGCCGGGCTTTACTCGTCGGTTCGGGTCCGGGTTGGATGGTTAGGTTTGGTGGTCGGTGAAGTTCCCTCCGGTGATGTTTCGGAGTTTGCTGTCCTAAGTTTAAGAAAGTTTAGTATTAAAACGGAACGACCGCTATAAGTGGTCACGAGTTCCTATGCGAAAGATTTTTCGGTAATCGGGAATGTTAAGAACTATATTCGGCGGCAATGATAAGACGAGCAAACCTTCAAAAGTAAGTTTTGTCTTATCCGCGACAGATGCCACACGATGAGGTAAAATATCACAAGAAGAGGTCGTGAACGTCCGGCGATCCCTCGCTACAGGTGCAACACAGAGATGGCAGGCGTATACGCCGGTGGTGAGTCCTAGCGATGCCGACGCTCCCACTACAAATTCAACACAGAGCGAGGACACGCTAGTTAAATCTTATTGTCGGGAACAGCTCGCTACAAGCAGATGCTTTCAACAATAAGTTCTTTATGAGCGGGTATTTAAAGGGGATGTTCTACCCTTACGGATGTCTGAGCAAGTTTTGCAGTTGCAAATACTGCGTCTACGGTTTATGGTTTAATTAAATCCAAGCGGACGGTTTGCGTCCTTAGCGATTTAACAAAGCGGTCTTTAAATGCAATTAAATTGTTCTGGTGAGCGGGTTCTCGGTGTAGATGCGCGCGTGAACCTCGGTGAAGTTAACGTTGCAGTCTTTACGACTTCGCGGTTGAAGTTGCAATGGATGCAGTCTTTACAGCTTCGCGGCTGAAGTCGCAATGAATCCTTGTACAGTGAAAGCTTCGCTCTTTTGTACAAAATTCGTTTATGTCGTTCTCTGTTTCTCGAACGTTGCTTGATAACGCTTATTCAGTCTTATATTCTTTGATAAGTGTACCATATGCCTGCTTTGATTAACAATTTATCGGTTGCGAAATATTGTGCAATTCTATTTAATATGCTTTAGTTAATTACGTACGGTTATTAATTCCGGTTGCAATTTTCTGATTTGTATTTGATCATTTAATTGACATTTTGGTTATTGCACAATATTTCGTTATCTTTTTTGGAGTTGTTCTTAATTACTATAATTAATATTTTATATATACACGCGGTTTAACGACTAATATTTACTTGAAATTGTTTCGCGGTGACTCACTTCTTAATTTCTTTTATAATGTCTTATCATCATAATCTTTAACAAAACACACGGAACTGTAAGACGTACAGATTTTTTGCAAATTGGATTCTGCGTCGCGATTTCATTTTAACATGTTCTGCAGGAACTGTTGAACCTTGCGTAATTATCTAAACAGGCAATTTACATAGTGGTAAATTGGAAGAGGGAGGTTATTTAGATGACCTCCTTGCTTCTCAGTTCCAACCAAGTTAAATTTGTTTTTACGTGGCTATGTGTAAAACAATAGAAGATATGAAAAATATTATTAGGGAAGTGCAATATCAATGTAAGCACCCTAAAAATATTCAATTTTTATTTTAGGATATGCTGTAGCTAGGTATATATCCTACAGAAGATTAATTTGAACAACTTTTAAAATTTCTGTTCCTAATATTTTCAATTATTTAGATTAGGAACACAATTTCTCGCAATACCTGTTTTTCCTATTTCTCTATACGGAGATATAAATAACAAGTTTTTTATTTGAACTCTAGCATTGTTATAGTAAAATATGAACTATGTATAGGCGATTCTCACATAAATGAGGAAAAATGGCACATAAAACTAATTTCATAAATCGTTGAAAATTATAATATTTATTAAAAGGTTTTATATCAAAGGGTTGTATTGAGTCTTTCCACTCGCCAGAGATAATGGATTTTAGCAATCATGGAAGTTTTTAAAAAATGGATGACAGGCTAGTGACAGGTCAAACAGGAAAATGATTTGAATTAATAGCCAATATACCTTCACACAGTATAATGATCAGATCAATAAAAAGAACATGTAATTCTCGCAAAATTGTTTATTTTTTGATAAAATAAAATTAAACTACTTACCCTCACTCTTCCGTTGACATCATCTTTATCGTTAATTAAATAGGAACTCTAGAATCCTAATTATTTAAATTAAACTATAGTCACAATCGTGAGTCACATTTATTATATTAAACATTTACAATTATTATTCAAATGAAAAAGCAATTATTGTTCATAATCATTAATGGCTTTATTAAATTTATAGAGCACGCATTTACCTTTTACACGGAGTAATGGCTGGGGCAGGGTTGCTATGATGTCTTCATAAGCAACGTCATAAATGGCAGCTTCATTTATTTTAAATAATATACCATCGTTGCCGCACACTTTCAAAAATTTCATTATTATTTCGCCATCTTGCATATTTATGTCTGTTATATATAGAGAAACACACATATAGCTACTTTTTTTCTATTTAAAATTGATAAGAACGTTACCACCGTTACCAATTAATAGTGGGCTTGAGATAGTTGCTAATGGTTTGGCATGATTAGGATTAAAGTTCTCCTTGTTGTCTGTTTCGAGGCTTTGTAGTTATTTGAATCTTTACAATCAGTACAAACTGATTGTTTACTGTTTTGATAGATCTCAACATAACTTATAGCACACTGAAGCACACTAATGCATCTTGTCACAAAAACAACTTACACATATCATATATAATTTTAAGGAATGTTTGTCACCTACGACTTGATGTACTTTAAGATTAGCTTTAATGCAATGAGATTTCCCAAATAATTTGACATTAGTATCCTCAAAATTATCCTCTTTTATAAGAAATAGTTGTATACCAATAAGCTTATCTTGTATAGTTCTTGAATATTTAACCCATCCTGACACTGAGATACTAGTGAATCAGCAGTGCATTTACATACAGAGCCGATTCCATCAGGTGATCTTGCCAATAACTAATTTTACTACAGTTCTAGTTGAAGTGCCTAAATTTAGGAAAACATACTTTATTTTATTAGCCAAAACCTGAAAAATTCTGGTATTGTGTGACAGGGCCGTCACTTTGAAAACTTAGTAACTGCTTTCAAGGAATTGTTAATCTAATCAAGAATAGGTTGTAGATGTGCCGATTATGATCTACATCTTCACATATTGAACAAAAACATTGTGAGTTTTCAAATTAATATCATCTTTCAAGTATACTACTACTACTGTTGTCTTGAACCCCCAAATTGGAAAATTGGAATCTTGCAACTATATTTTAAATCATAGTTTTCACCAAGGTCGACGTAGATCACTGTATCGTACAGTTTGATAGTGTTTTGAGATTATTCCATTGTAGTATACGGAATACTAACATTCACTTCGTATCAAGGAAACTTCATTATTTCCGCTTCCAATTACATAATTATATTGTAAGAATAATAAGATTTGTTAATTCTAGTAACTTTCATTAGATCTTTATAAGCATTAGTTCTTTTCGTGTATATTTCTTCTGTAACATATTGCCACTTGCAAAAAATAATTATTTTGTTATTATGAAATCGTTTATAATGTATCCGCCAATCATTTTTCGTCATAATATCTTCAAGAAGTCAAAAAGTCAAAGTTGGCATGTACTGTGCACATGTAACTATCGCGTGGCTTTACCGTAGATTTTACTATCCAGAAAGAACAGCATCTACAAAAAATTGCGTAAGTAACTAGCATATTATTGGTAGTATATTTCCAGTGGAGAATCTTGAAGGAATTTAGCAAAAGTCTTCTTTGTTTGCATTGCTTATTTTTGGTCACTGTTTTGTTCTTACCAAAATACAACCTACTACATTCATCTTGCTCCAGAAATGAAATTACATTTTTCGAAATTTTTGTAACTTCCTACTTTTTGTTTTCCCAAAATCAAGTAGAAGTTGTCGAAATTTCAATATGGTTCTTTTGTAAGGTATAATACCTTCTTCGTGTAAGACATTTGCAAAACGCCCCCTTCCCTTTTGGGTTTTCAATGCTCTTCTATTCTCTACCTGTTGTGATTTGATAACTCCACCGAGTAACAATCTCATTTCAATTTTAGATTAGGAGTTTCTTTTCAGTATTTCTTTAAATTTAGAGCTTGAACTTATACTTTTACTTCTTTCCATGCATTTTCTGCACAACTTGTTTTAATACATATCCTACTTCTTTTTAAAACGCTTGAAACGCGCAATTTCCGCATATTTCTGTTTAATTATTACTGAATTTTGTTTTACAATCATTATAGATCTTTGGTAGCTGGTATAGACCATCTATTAGGAAGGTGCGGATATTGACAGGATAGTATAGGATGGCACAAAAGCCGCGATGGGATTTTAAATATGTGTAAGTTTTTTGTTTCTAATTCTGTCCTTTTCTTCTTCTCAGAGTGTTTAAAGGAGTCTTGGGAGATTAGGTATGGAGAAATTCAGTGATATTCAGTGAGCGTAAATCATTTAACTTTATTTTTAAAATCAAAGTTCAATATTTAACCCAACGTGCACTTTAATGCGCGAAATGCTCCATCAGAATCCACAATTCCTCGTTTGGTAGGCAATTTTTGACAACACCAAGCAGTGACAGATCTCCCACACACTGAAATACCATGTATGAGGGGCAGTATTTATATTGTGAGCCTTGGAAACACTACATGTTCAAGACGCTAACTAATATTTGTAATGGAAAACTTAACATTTTTGAATACAACGTTATTCAGAAAATTTTGGCATTCGAGAGTGATTAATAGTGTTTACAGAAACTTGAAAATTGGGCCTCAGCGTAAAAATGAAATTAACTCGTGAAAATTATCGTGCGACGAATTATTACGACCCTCAACGTGGATTATCTAGAAAAGAGTGCATCGATAAACTTACTGCCACTGTTGGCAATGAAGCCCCATCCTTTGCTACTGCGAAACGCTTGCATAATGAGTTTATTCCTGGCTACCTTTATCTTACCGGAGAAAGTCGTGAAGGTTGTCCAAAATAGGTTGTTGTCCCAGAAAGCATTGATGGTGTGCAAAATCTGATTATGCAAGATCGTCATTTGATATACTGTGAGATTGAAGCAACTTTATATATTAGTTCGACTAGCATATATAAAATATAGCATGAACATTTAGCCGTGAAAGAAGTTTGTTTTTGCAGGATACCATATAATTTGAATACACCTGAAAAAGATACCTGTGTCGATTGGTGCAAGGAAATCCTTATGAAATACAATGGCGGTGCTTCAAAGGACGAATACAAAATTCTGTCAGTTTTAGAATCATGTATATATGCGTATGAGCCGGAAAGTAAGTAGCGGTCGACTGTATGAGTGTTAAAAGGTGAACCAAACTCAACAAAGGTTATTCGCGCTCGAAGAGCTGCGAAACAACTGGTCGCCTGCTTTTCGGAAAAACTGGCCATGTGGTAACAGTGCTTTTACAAGAACGTAAAATTTCTGAATCATACACCACCATTTATTTGCCGGAAGCTTTCAGGGAAATAACGAAAACAAACAAGCGCCGTAGGATCATTCTGCATAACGACAATGCGAGCTCTGACACATCTCGAATAATAACCGATTATTTTCAACACTTAAAAAATCAAATTAGTCGGTCATCCGCCGTAGAGTTCTAATTTGGCACTCGATTACTCCTTTTTATTGTCGAACCTCAAGAATAAATTGCATGGACAACGGGTTTTGTCGGGAGAAGGAGACGTCGATGCGTTCAAAAACCATGTTTTAGAGAGGTCTCAAACAGAATGGCAAAAATGTTTTGAAAATTGTTACGAAAGAACTTAAAAGTGTATAGTTCATAAGGGAGAATACTTTATAAAACGATAAATCAAATTTCAATGATAAATTACTGTCATTATTAGGCTTACAGTATAAATAGTGCACCTCGTACTTCTCGGACCGAAGTGAATATTGAACGCATTCAAGAGAGTGTTGAGGAGCATTCTGGAAGCTCACCTCGAAGACGTTCTACTGAGTTTAGGATCAATCGAAGATCTCTCCAAGGAATATTCCAGAAAGACTTGCATCTCTTTCCTTATACGGTTGAGCTCTTGCAAGCGTAAAGCCATCAGATCTTCAACGGCCTTTTCAGTATGCTGTTCGTCTATTGGAATTAGCAAGGGAAGGTAATGACTTCATTGGTTATCTGATAATAAGTGATTAAGCTAATTTGTACTTGAATGGGTTCGTGAATCGCCAGAATTGCCGAATTAGGGGAACAGAGAGTTCAAGAATAGTCCACCTGCTAAAAATTCATCCACTTAGTTGTACTGTCTGGTGTGGGATTACTTCACATAGTATTATTGGACCTTACCTGTTTGGAAAGAACGAAGGGAATACCATAACAGTAAATTCCGAACGATATTGAGAACTGTTGCAACAGCTTTTAATACGAGCCCTTGCTGATAATCCAGACATGTGGTTCCAGCAATATGGAGCCACAATACACGCAGATATAGCTCTCTTGCGAGATAATTTTGGCGAATAACCGATTTAAAAGAATACGGTATTTCAGTGACCACCTCGCTCACTGGACCTAACAGCGCCGGATACTTCCTTTGGGGCCATTGAAAAGAATGGGTATACGCCAATAAACCCGTAATCATAAACCAATTAAACAACAACATTAGGACCAAAATGCAGACGTTGAGGCCGGAATTCTAACCGACGTAGTGGAAAAATGCTCTTAAAGGATCCCAACTTTGTGAGGAGGCAAATACAGGCTACTTACATCACATAGTATTGCCCACTTAAGTTAAACAATACTTCATTAAGTAATCTTTTATATTTCAAAAAGAAATAAAAAGTTAAGCTAATATAATAGAAATTATGCTATTTGAAACCCCGTCGGGACTTTTGCGCCACCCTATAGTTGTAAATTAGGCCTGTCAATATTTGAAACCTCCAAGAGACGCGGTATTTCCTCTTTAGTAGATTGTTCATGATCAGTGTCTGAAAGAGTATTATTTTTAGTAATTTCTGTAATTCTATAATTTTATTCCTAATTTTGTACTACTCAACCTCCACTGCTACCTTTTACGTCTTTTCTAGCGTGGTGTCAGATTTATGACGCTCTTTACCTTTCCTTCTTTTTTCTTCTCAGTATGGTAGTTTTTCCTACAGCGCTTAAGCTCTTGATGTTTCTGATCATTGAGTTTAATCTGTTCATATCTCAATCCCACCAAAAATCTTTTTGTCGCCAATATTCCTTTGCGAACCTTTTTCTCTTTGCAACCAAGACTATTTGCTTTAACAAATAAAATAGCATTAATAATATTAAAATAGCAAGTAAAAACTGCACCAATCTCTATATTTCCTTAAAATACAATATAAAACCGTCTTGTATTTGGCCGATATAATAAGCAAATATTATTTCAATCGCACAGTTGTCACGATTTACCTAGATCTTGATTACCCGTCGGATCGATATTCATATTTTCTGTATCAAAATATATCGATACAGATGATTAATATTGCACAAGATCAGTAAATCATGATTTAATTACTAAATTTAATTAATG
>JAHWXV010296916.1:0-11061 GCA_024586415.1 Phrixothrix hirtus | reverse complement strand
CATCATTTCAGAAACAATACGTTATGCAATGAACTTTGTCAAAATTCATTTATTTATTTGCTATAAAGTTTATTTCTTCCAAGGTTTATATTTTTATTTAGTTTATTTTGAATATTACCTGGTCACAACTTGCCAGATCGTCTGTTTTACACGCCAAGCTGATAAGGAGTCATCTGTTTAAACGACGTGTTGGCGCTTAGCTTTTTTTAAACTCACTCATCATTCCCGAACTTCATACCTCATCGCCAGAGCTAGCAAAATTACTTGGGTTCACTAGGAAATAACAACCTTTCCTAGATGTGTGCACTTTTTGTGTAACAGTATTCCCAACATTCTAGACATCTATTTAAGTTAACCAAGCCAGTTTTTCTTGATGTGCTTGGCTTATTTATATCAAAAGTGTCAGTCATAGTCAAAGAACTTTTTTGACCTCTTTTAGGTGTAGAGTTGTGTAAAAGTTGTTTTGCTATTACTCTACCTTTTTTATCTGGAAATCTATTCTTATCTTCTTTGATTAAAGATTTGTTTTGTCTTTCCTCAGTTATCTTCCGTTTCATTTCCATATGTTCTGAAGAGATTAAAATAGTGACAATTTGTTTAAACCTGCTCTTACTTGTGGGATTTACTTTTGGTATAGGTCGAAGTTGACGTAAGAGTGCAGTTACTCTATCTATAGAAGGTTACCTTAATGGAGATCTTTGAATATCGGCATAACTGATGATATTCAATGGAACACGTTCATCTGCAGCTAATTACGTTTGACTGTCAGCGATTCTGGAAGAATATGGGAATGGAATAGCAGGAATTGCGATACAGTGAGTCTTGTCAACTTTATACATATAATCAGGAACAGCATTCCTACTAAAGTGATACAGACCTGTAACTCTGAAACTACTTGTGCAATTAGAAACTGATGCTGCTTTTTCCCATGCTACACCAAACGAATTACCAATAGTTGCACGGAAAACAACACCAGTAGGATTACTAAGAACGGCTGCTTGAGTTGCTTGCACAAAGTACTTTTTTAAAGGCCCAAAAAATGTTATGTCTAATGGTTGTAAGGCATGCGCGGTCTCAATCAGTAAACACAACATAATCACATCGTTTTGTTCTGTCAGGGTTAACAACGTAAGGGAGCTACAATGCGTAGAATGGCCGTCTAAAATTAGCAAATTAGTTCCTTTTGCATTTCTAGGCAGAAAGATCGCCTCAAACCACCTTAAAAATGATTCAGAGTTTATCCAACCTCGTTTTGGATTGATGAACACATCACTGCTAGGTGGAAGCTTAGCTTTAAAATTGGAATTCTGTCTGACCCCTTTCATGATAACACCGGTAGTGGAAACCTACCCTCAGCATTATTACATGCAATCAGGGTAACAGTTTCACCTTTTTCATTTGGAGTTACAATACTGACGCCCTTTGAATCTTTAGCAGCAACAACTTTTTTGACTTTATTAACCAGGTTCGTCCACATTAAAAACGTTTGCGGGTTTGTCAAATAAACAATTTTTCACGGGCGTTTTTTCATAAAGGTTATGAAATTTGTTACATTCATCGCGGGTAAGTCATCGACTTCAGGCAATCGATAAACCGTGTGCTCTTCTTATACTGAGTTCAGGATTTCTTGTCATAAAAGACCTCATCCAGTCGTATCCCGCATCTTTCTTTCCACAATTAAAGGGATGTTTGATAACCAATTTTTCTGCCAAATGGAATGCAAGCCTTCTTACTGACTTTTCGTCAATTCCAAATCCAGCATCTGCAGATTTCTTCACGAATGTGACGAACCATTTTTCATTCTCCGGTCTCAAAACACCTAGGTCATCAAAATAGAGTAACATCAGAATTTTACAACTGAGTATAACACCCACCACTTGGACCTAATGAACATTTAGATAACTTTCCACATTTTCTTCTATGTCTCAGTGTCGCTTCCGGAGTACCATAATAGCGTTTTGCCTCGCAAATACCAATTTCGCCAGCATTTATCAGAGAGATATCTTACCTCAGACTTTCTTCTGACCATGATTAATCCCCGGTGATATTCCGAATATTTTCGACAACATACCCGTGGCATACTGCAAACTGTAAAAAAACTAAAATAGGTGATATATCGTAGTAATATGCAAATAGATATCTGCTCATTATTCCATTCAACGAACATATTTTATTTCAGTCATGGCAAAATGTATAGAACGTATTACTTACAATTTATTCAGGTAATACAATATCTCATATTGAATAACCAAATCAATATTGAATAAAGTTCAATGCGTCGTCTATACCAGAAATACAATAAGTTAACTATACAAATCTCCAGGTAGAGATGACGCACTTGTTCACGTGCTAACGTGAATTCCAGAACAGTCGTAAATACGTACGTTGTCCTCTAAACATATCTTGTATGATAATATATAATAAAAAGTATGCTAAACTGCAACATTTCAATTCGAATAGATTTCATACATTATGTTGTAAAGTATAACAGTCAAAAGCTTTTGTACTTACATTTTCCTTTTGGCAAATAAAACAAATTGAAAAACCCAAAATACTAACCTTACTAAAATATAGAAACAATCATATACAAATTGAAAAAAAACCTAAAAACTAAAATTACTAAAATATAGAAACAATTATAGACAGAAGCAAGACACAAAAGCATTAATAATAACAACAGTAATAATATAAAAAGTAAAAAATGCGCATAGGAATCACTTACACTAGCAGATTTTAGAAAATTACAAATTATTTAGAAATTTTTAATTGTATGATATGTTTTATATTTTCCGAGACGTAGTCCTACTTTACACTCAGGACACTACGTTGTTACGTATTTTCTTTATCTGTTGCCTTTAGCTATATTGGAACAAACGTGGCAAATTCTTTAGCCCTTTTTACGAGCTCTAGTGGATGGAACATTATCTAGAAAACGCCTTTCCATGACATTGACAGCATCTAATCGATCTAATTTTTCTCTTCTTTATCTGCTAGGCCTGCAAGAAGTCAATATTCCATGTATTTCTAAAATCTGGCGTATGACATTTCTAATAAATTTTCTTAGGGTTAAAGAATTATTTCCCGTTTTTACTTAATACATATTATATGCATTTAGCATAGTTACATCCAGCAAGTGAAAAAACAGTTTTTTGTACCACTTTCCTGATTTTCTTACATATTCTACAGTGGCCAATTGCATATCAGACTTATCGACCATGCGCATATTTATGGTGTAATCTAATACACAATCTGGTTTCCAAATTATTTCTTCAGTTGCCGGATTTATTTTGCCGCCATTTATCAGTGTCCCACTATGGAACATGTAATCATAAAAACATCACGTTTGTCTTTCCATCTAAGAGCTAATATATTTCTACATTTTTTTTAGCCCGAATATTGCCCCGTTGCACTGAAGAGATTTCGGAAAACGTGTTTCTATTTTTCTTTACTATACCGCACAAACTTTCATTCGTCCAAATATGCTGCTAGTTGTGAACTAGTATACCAGTTGTTGATATACAGCCGATGGCCTTTATTTTCGTATTCTGACAGAAGCTTTTTGATAACTGCATCGGACACTCCTAATGGATCATTTCGTGGAATGTCACGTACAGAAGCAGTATAAACTGAAATTTTCAAAACCATTCCCGTCTCACAGTCACGCAATACAAAAAGCTTTGGTCCAAAACGATGTCTTTTTAAGGGAATGTATTGCTTGAAGTGTAGTCTACTCTTGAACGATAAGAGTGATTCATCAAATATCATGTTTTGAAATGAATGAAAAAAATTCACAAATTTCGCATTCAGTTCTTCAAATACATGCCTAATCTTCCACAATTTATCATATTTTGGTTGATTTTTATAGTCGGTAAAATGAAGCATTTCAACAGTTGTATAAACCTATCACTTGACATGCATTTACTACAAAAATCACAAAAATTATTCGATCATTCAACCAATAATCGGCGATTGTATGTTTTTTTATATACAGCGTTAGCATGATTCGAGCAAAAAAGTATACATCTGTGGTATTTACCTATTATTTTGCTCTTGATCATTGTCGGCGTATTAGTGGTTCATCTTCCAAACAAAATTTGTAATAGTTATTTGTTTCATTTACAATAATGACCATTAAATTTCATCAAAATATTTGATAAAATATTCGTATTCTAATTGTTCATTTTGAAGTTGAAATGTATCAGATGCACCAGAATTTGTTTCATCGAAATTATAAACAATTGGATCAAACATTGTATAGTTTCGCCAGACTAAATCACTATCAGGATTCGACTCGGTGTCATTGCCATTGCTTTCACTATCCATATCACTGGATAAAAATTCTTCTTCGTCGTTATAAACATCAATTGTGCGCGTCTGTTCCTTTTTTCTTTTTGGACCACATGTTGCTCGGAATGTAGAAGGCAAATCCATTTTGAAAGTAATGGATACATTTTTGGAAATGACTATTTGCAGTGATCCCGATTTTCACTGCTCAAAAGCAATAAAAGGACTGACCAATTATACAAAGACGCTTGCAATCTAAGAGGATATATTATAAATATTTTTCTAAAAGGTTAGAAACTGTTTATTTTATAGATAAGCACATGTAAACGAAATTTAACATTTATTAGAATAGCAAATACGATATAAACAAAACAGATTCAAAGTCAAGTAAATAGACACAACTGTTTACTTTTCAGATAATAAATTTATTACCGCCTGTATACCCACAGTAAAAAGAATATGCTAACAGTACCGCTTTGTTTTCTCAGCAAGCCTTGAAGTGAATAGACTTATTAGGATACTATCTATAGACTTCCATAAATAAACAGATGTCAACCAGATAATAAATGTTAAGATATAATAAATAGAACCAAAATAGAAAGCAAATATACCAGAAAATGTATTAATTTCTAAAAGGGTCGTCAATAAGCGACTCCGTGAATCGTAAAGCAACTAATATTTTAAAATCGGATATTGACGACACCCGAGTTTCACATAGATTCGTTGTCATCGTCTATTGAAGACAACCATAATTAAAGGGTTAATAAGTTAATTGATGTAAAAATTGACTTTATTTAATTAATTATTTCACTAATGGTTTCAAGTGCATTTCATATCTTCTCCAATGCGACTGTATTATGCCTCCATTGTGTGTGTGTGTGTGTATGTGTGTGTGTGTGTGTGTGTGTGTGTGTGTGTGTGTGCGTGCGTGCGTGCGTGCGTGCGTGCGTGTATGCGTGTACGCGTGTACGTGTGCTTGCGCATGTGCATGTGCGTGTGTGTATTGTGTGTGTGTGGGCGTGTGTGTGTGTGAACAAAATATCTCGAAAACAAAAAGTTGTAGATAAACGGAATTTATATTTAAGTTTGTATCCATCCTCACACGCGACTGCAATAATTTCGCTAAAATCCAATAATCGGAAGTGCCACTTTACTTTTTAAAACTTATTTCATTTCTTACCCATTTAATGAGCTTTGTTATAGTTTATGCCCTTCCTCAGAAACTTTTCCGTAAATTGAGTTACCGGAAATACCTACACCGTTAACTTAAAATAAAATAACTATGAAACTAAAGTCCTAGCTGAATGAAAATTCATATTTGTGGCCGTAACTACATTGGTATGCCAAATGAAGAATTTGGTTAAAATCGGATAACCGAAAGTTCCACTTTATTTCTGTCATTTTTAGATATTTTCCGAATTTTTGTTATTCGCGATTTTCTTGAAATTGACTATAACGATTTTTTTAAAACTTAGTAAATTTCTTGGTTACTTCACTCCGTTTTACGCGAATCAAGCTGTATCTCCAATAAATTTTCGAAAGTCGAGTAACCGGAAATACTTAGTGTATTAAATGGGAACAACATATCCCAAAAACTAAATATGATATATGAATGAAATTGTATATTTAAGCTTTTTATCTTCTGCACATGAGACGTCAAGAATTTAGGTAAAAATTGAATGACCGGAAGTGCCACTTTATTCTTGCGATTTTTAAGTTTTTTTTGCGATTTTCTCGAAAACAGCTGTAACTTTTATTTTTAAATATGCTACGGTTATTTAATGTCCCTTTACGTGAACTTGACAGTTTTTCTGAAGAAATGCGTTGAAGCAATTTATCGAAGAAAATTTCCGGACTTAGCAGCCTTTCGCCGGTCCAGTAACTTAGATAGGTGACCGTTACAATTATTGTTTCCAAAATACACGTAGATAATAATCTAATCATTTGTGGACACTATTGGCATATCTATGTGCGTAAGAGAAAGACGTGTGTTGTTTCACACTAAATTTTTTATTATATTAAAGGTATTGTCCTCAACATTAGTAAGAGGATCA
Source organism: Phrixothrix hirtus (assembly GCA_024586415.1). Taxonomy (NCBI): domain Eukaryota; kingdom Metazoa; phylum Arthropoda; class Insecta; order Coleoptera; family Phengodidae; genus Phrixothrix; species Phrixothrix hirtus. The sequence goes on along the minus strand of JAHWXV010296916.1, from coordinate 4,723 downwards.
TTTGCGTATTCCCCTTCACAAGTTTTGATATCGTTCCTGTTGGTGTTGACCATTTTTAATTTAGTACGGGATCGCAAATCTCGTCAAGCCTGCAAATATTAGGTTAAATAAAGAATTAGCTGCAGCATTTCAATACATATAAAAGAAATAATTTAAAAGCACATTTTTCCCCCTCTTCTAATCCTTTTGGCACCAAAAATACTATTTAAAAGACTGTCATAATTGTTTAGCATCTTGATGCCTAAATTTTGTATTAAATTTTCAACTAATCAATTCTAGATGTTTTTTTATAAATTCAATCAAAAGTTGTTTCTGTTTTTCAGTTGATTTCAACCCTCTTAATTTTGTTTCTGTATCCATTATTTAAACGTGCGTTTAAAAGTGAAGTATAGGTTATTAAACTGATTTACTCTTTGTAACGTTGCCAAAGCTATACTTGGTATTTTAACGAACGATATTCAAAAATTGGGATTATATTAACCATTCGTTATAAAGTATTGGAAAGTTAACGTGTACGTTATTTTGCGAACGAAACCAAAAGCACGATATTTCTTCTTAAAGTACGTACATATTTGTAGGTGAACTATTCTTCTTCCTCTTTACTTCACCATATTTTGAAGCATAATGCTTTAGTATAGGCGATCCATTATCGCCATCACTGTTGGATCTTTTGATAGCTTCCTACTCCGAATCTGTATCATATGTTCTCTCAAGTACATAGTCTTCATAGTCACCTTCCTCTTTGTTATAAAGAATACCTTCACCTTCGAATGCACCATAAGTTTCTTCCCACCATTTCATCCATACAGCTGGGTGAGCACTAGCGTCTGTTTTCCTGTTTTTAGGTTCATCACTCATTGAAACGAATATTTTTTGGAATTTACTAAAAATAAAACAAAAAAAGATAGATATAATTATAACTTTCATTATTTAAGTTTTTGAGAGCAAACTATCAAACTCAAAAGTAATGTTTCATACTGAACTACACTATAGCTTCTCTTCCGTAATTATTTGGAATGCAATAAATAATTTATATTCTATTTTATAACAAAAATAAGAACAACAATTTTATTTTCAGTCTTAATGAGAAATCGTAATTACAAAAGCAAATTTCTGTGCTCCAAAAACTGTTAAATATTTGAAAGTACCTTTAAAAGTCTTTACAGCGCATTGTTGAAATAGAGGTGCATAGAGGTGTATTTCATATTGATGAGTAAATGTATTAGATAGCAACAAATCAATAAATTTAATAGTTAATAATAGTTGCTATATCTGAAATTTATATTCTGTGCATGAAATGTTTAAAAACTTTGTAACATATACTTATAATTTTTGATACACAAAGAGTCGTAAGGACGATAGAGGTCATACACCTATACGTACTACATAAAAAAATTAAATACATCAACGTTCTAATTCACGCAACAATTACTACTCGACCAAGACATTCTAGAAGATATTTTAGAGAGGAACACAAGGTCGCATGACTTTAACTCTATTAACTAAATAAAAAACGTTAGCTAGAGTGCACTGGATGTAGTCTTTCACGCGATTGCTTGAAGGTTATAAGCATCGTCCATAAAGTAGAAATATTTCTGTCCGTCCAAAATGATATACGATTGAAACCGTAATAGTTATTTTACTGTTCCACCATAGTCGATAAATGTGCTCCCTTTATTTGTAATAAATATATATCTATGCCTATGGATGCTGTATACGATCGATATAAGAAGCAGATCTAATACACTTAATCGTAAAATGTTAATTTGTTTTTATAAAATCGGTGTTATTCGGCTATAATTAATCAAAAAACTTTGACACCACGAACAAAATAATAACTCTTGTAAAATTATATATTTTAGAGCAATTTCCACTTAAAAATCTGTATAATATATATTTTCAGCTGAGAAGATTCATTAATGGTACCCTGAACTCGTATGCGTCATGTCGAAGACGTTCCAAGGAACGGTTGGTGGCTAATGATGTATAGTCGACTAGCCATCTCCTTGTTGAACACATTAGACCAAGTTAAAAAGCAGGGGAGGGCTGAAAACTTTAATTGCAAATATTTCGAAGACTATGCAATTAGGCACAGTTTATAAGCGTTTTCTGTCGCGCATGTTAAGATGTGTCTACTTTTAAGGTAGTGAACCTTATATCTTGGACGTCCTGTATATTAATAATGAAATTTAATAAATTTTGCATTAAAAATGAAGCTAGATTGAAAATTAAGAGCAGTATGATTTTACACAAACAATAATCATTATATCTTCATTTTAATTACTACGTATAGTATAATTATATAATTAACTAAAAAAGTTACCAAATTGTTTTTGATTTATCATTTTTCTTACTTTTATATCTTACACTCTAATTCAATTTACCAATGTGTTAAATTAAACTTATCTCTGAAGATGTACTATAAAAGTAGTTCGAAACGTTAGATCTAACTAACTAAATACAGAACATAAATAAAGATGGTAAGATGTTATTTTATCCTTTTTATTTAGCAACGTTTTAATTCATGGCTTTTAATCCTAAACAAATATTCCTAATTTAATATAGATAACTCAAAAGTAATCAAAAATGTATTAAAACTATACAAAATATAGAGATTTATAGATTAAAATTTCAAAAATCTCAACTAAGCTAGGGGCACAATTTTTTAAAAGCATTGAACGTGTAGTAGTTGAGTCAGGATTCTTATTAGATTTTATTCCTCAAAGTTTCTCTCTAATTTCTTCTGATATAACCTTAACGTAATTTAAATCGATAGCATCTACTAGAGATGAGTTTTTCAAAAAAATTTTAACTTCCGTTTGCAGTAGATTCAAAATTGTCTGCGAAAGGATTAACTATATCTTCCATACTATTACTTTGTTTATCACAACAACGAATTATATAAGGAATTTTATAATCCATTAATACGAATTAACATATTTCAAAAACAATTTGAGATTAACTATGAACTTATTTTCGACAGACCTAAGGTGAGACCAACGTCGGTTGCAACGAAATACACGATTTATTTTATGATAAGGAAAGTCATTCTTTATCTATATAAAAGTTAATCACGGATGTTTGAAATGAAATTGCGAAATTATTTTCGAATTACGAAATAAAATAGAAACAATATTTATTTTCTACGTGACTCGTAAATGTGGCACATTGCAACGGAGTAGAAAGCCTGTTGCAACAGCTTATTCTGAATCTTCTAAATGTCCAGAAAGACAATTTAAACACACATAAAATATATTATGGTAAGAATATTTTGCATGAACATACATTTTATAGTGTGTATACAGTTACCAATCTTCGGTTTCATGTTTCTTAATATGAATTCCTTTCAAATCAAACACATTGTACCATCTTCATCAAAATAACTTTCAGAAATTATAGTTTTTTCTTCTTGATCATCTTGTTTTAGTGCTTTATCACTTGAACATACTATAAATATTTTTCCGCTTATCATATATTCTGGCGGGTTTTGATCGTATAAAATTGTTGGACGACTTACTATTCTTCATCTCTAAGACTTTCTTCTACATTAACGCATATTTCTCAGGCGCGCCTGTCAATATGACTGTTTTTCTTTCTTTTTTACCTCTACTATTTTGCTCCAAACATGATAGGAGGTTATGGAAGTGCTCGATTTTGGTTGTTCCAACTACGCCATTTCCGTAACGTTAGTTTTTACTTCAAATGTAGATGTTTATTCATTATTTACCTTTTCTACTGCTGAAGGTTGACTGTCCTCAGCGTTCATAATTATTTCTTGCGGTTTAGGTCAGTTAGTTGCAAATAAGGTGAAAATTCCCAATTTACAAGTACATTTGGATTTACAAGGTGTATTTCAGGAGCTAAAAATCTATAAATGATATTTTTAGGATTAATTGCGTTAAAGAAGGTGTGTTTTACGATTTGAGGCAAATCAAAAATTGTAACCGTTCTACTACGCACTTAAACCTATACTGCAAAATTTATTAAAATATCTGCACACAGACAAATCTAACGCCTACAGTTTGTGTGAACAAACTAATGATTTTTCAGCAAGAGGATTACTAGTTTTGAATGAAAATGAGAACGCCATATTCGTTATCCAACCAGAACTTAGATTCACCTATACACTCTGGCGTTCCTTGATCATTGAGTATAACTGCTAAAGTGATCATTACACCACGTTTTGCAGAATTATTCGCACCTACTTTGTGTCTATAAATATTTAAAACTAGATAAAAAGCAAAGAATAGCAACATTTAGATATAGATGGTTAGGTTTCTTCAATTCACCTAATGCGTACCTTTTTTAACTAATACTTTTCTTGAACCAAGTACAGTTGAAATGCCCGTCTCGTACATGTTCCATGTACTGCAAGCTTCAAACTGATGACGTGATAGAACGTCCGATAGTTTAATGAAAATCATTGTAACTGGAGACGCTAGGCGAAAACAACTCCGAAAGACCATCAGTAGGTTTTGATGTGCTACTGGAGACATGCGGTTCATTAAAGCGCAGCCCGGACAATGCTAATTCTTAATACAGTAATGTTTGCAACAGGGATTTACCGAATGTAAATATAGCAAAATATGGGAAGTATCTATTTGTATAATTAATAAAGCAATCCAATTTACAATAAAATATTATGTAAAAGTGGCACGCAAATATGAAAGTAATATATATATATATATATATATATATATATATATATATATATATATATATA
>JAHWXV010296885.1:0-11700 GCA_024586415.1 Phrixothrix hirtus | reverse complement strand
AGAAACGCCTTAAACGTCAAGATAAAGGAGTTAATGAGTTGGATTAGGCGTGAAAATTACACGACATAGCGTACAGAGATAGCAATAATTTGAGCGATCACTATCAAGCAGATAACATATTGTAAGAAAAGGCGTGGCAGCGTGTCAAATCAAAGGACGCTTCTATCAGTGAAAGAGCTGCTGCATTATCAGTAGCGGGAACTATGAAAGTAAAACGAAAATTAGCATGGGTTTAAAAAAGTATAAAAAGCGTAAGAAGCTGGGCAGGAGAACTAGAAGAACAAGGAACACATAGGTAGAAAAATAAATATATTTAAATCTAAAATTCTGAAGAATAGTAAGCTAGCGTTCCGCAGAAGAAAAAGTAGAAATGTTGGCGGTAAAGTCATTTCTAGTTTAATAAAAACGGCTCTAAATATTACTCAAACCGTAATTAGAGAGACAGGCGGAAGAGACAGGCGGAAAACAAACGGTGCAAGTACATTCTGTCATACCGCTACCTAAAACCGGCGGTATAATTCTTTTGATACCTCTATTTGCCGGAATTTTTGTGCTTGAAGCATTAAGTGGGTATGCTGCGGGGATCGCTAAAGCCGTAAACGATTCAAAGGATGCAAAAAGACAGGAAGAGGGATCCAATAGGCACAATAGAATGATGGAAGCGATCGCCATAGGAAAGAAAGGGTCCGGTCTGTATTTAAAACCTTATAAGACTGGAAGCGCCAATTAGTTGAAACCTTACAATTTGGCTTTAAATAACTACAAAAGTTACCCCGGGGAGCTTTAACTGACGCTGACTTGAGAAAATTTGCCAAGAAACATATTTTGAACTTTAGAAGTGTCTTTATGTGTGACAGGTTATCTATTACAGAACCTAGACTCAAAGAGAGCGGAATTGTTAATTTAGATGAACAATGAGGGACAGGCAGTCACTGGGTGGCATATCGTAAAAGTGGCCACAAAGTATACTAATATGACAGTTTTGGCGATTTAAGACCACCTAAGGAAATCAATAACTATTTTCGGGGTTAAAGATATATTATAACTATTATAGAGAGCAGGACTTTAACACGTTCAATTGCGGCCATTTATGTCTCAAATATCTACTTGACACTTAGAACGAGAGCAATGACTAATAAATAAGAGAACAATTGCTAGAAACGTCTTAGTCAATATGTCGATTACGATCAGTTTGGAGGGAGTAGGTAACACTGCAAGCTACGATCTTTATCCTCTAACTGAATTATCACCGAATCGAAAATATGTGCTAGCTCTAGTGGACTTTTATGGTTGCAATTCGATAGGAAATATTACCAACGGCAACGATAAGTTACATTATATAGTAATAGAAGAGACGGCAGGCAGTAAACAGAAAGAAAAAAATCTAAACGAAAACACTATGCCGCATGAAATTGACGAAATTAACGATTATTTACAAAAAGAATTCGCCAAGAGGTATTTGAATAAACCTAACTCCGCTAAACAGTTAAGTGTCCAGAAAATATTTCAGCCAATAATAATATGCTGCCATGCGTGATAAAAAGTAAGTACTGCATTGATTTTGAATAGTCTGGACGTATAGTATGCATGCTAGGGTTTAGTTTAAAAGTATTGAAACCCAACGTGGGAGATTTTTCCGATTTGAACGTGCAAATCTTGAAACATACCAACATACACTTAGAGTGCAATATAAAAAAGGGAGCATATAGAAACGGTGAAAGAGTCCGAACGCAATACCAAGTTGACGTATATATCCCGCCTGGCTTTAGATCAAATAAAACGCCCGCTAGTCCGCCGTATCTGGAAATAAACACGAATCGTATAAGTAACGTTACGCTGAACTTGACCGATCAGTTAGGCGAATTTATCGATTTTGGAGAGGAAAGCTTCTGTGTATGGATTGAATTAAAAGAACAGTAGTACGCAAAAGCTTGGATACAGAGTGCGAGAGAAGAACAAACAAGAAGATGGGTCTTACGTTTAATAATAACGAGCTTAGTTCAACTAATTTATTCAATTGCTTCTTACCTGTCGATACGATAACACCTGCAGCGGACTCTCTAAATATAAAGAAATTAAAACACAACGCTCGCGGCAACTACAGCCACATAAACATAGCAGAGAGAAATTAACTTTCGCTGAAAAACAATTTTTAACTTCCATTGGCCTAAAGGTACGAAACTAACAAGAACAAGAGCACCTTTCTGAAATCATTAGTGTAAATCTAAACATTTTTGAAAGTGTCAGTTTTGACAAATCAATTAGTAAATATGAAACTCATACTTATTTGCCGCTTTGCTCTAGAACCTATGGACTATTGGACGAAATAAGAATTCAAATTCAAAGTCAAGATCTGATAATGGACACACACACAATAGCCACATTTATATAGAAGGATCAATTAAATAATTAATCTGGACGCGGAGCGGCTGCTGCTGCTAACAATTCATTTATTTTAACGAATAACTTTCCTTGTTTCCTGTTCGAAGAAATTAGACATGAGCTAGCCGGACAGAAAGTGAACGTATGCAGACAGCCAGGCGTGACAAGTTCCATCAAAGGTTACGTAACTTACACGCCGAATGACGATCATGATTTGGCTTTAGCGGCATGGATTACGCAAGAAAATCAACAGCCACCCCAAGTCCAGCACGTCGTAGATGATTAGGAGAATTTATAGCGTCCATTCCGCTAAATCACGTTTTCGGATTTGACGAGATGTACAAGCGTCCGATAGTTCACGTGCAATAGGAATTAATTTTGGTTAGACCGAGATCGCATTTAGATTCTTACAAGAGCGCAAATGTAAATTGCAACGTCACGTTAACGAACATCTGCTAGAAAATTGCTCATATAATTCTAAACGATTAGTTGAAAGTTAAACTGCTCAAGTTGCTTCGCAAAAATTCAATTATGCCGTTCAGACATTGGGAACTGTACAAGTTACCTGCATTGAAGCAAACTAAAAACGATATCTGGCCCATAAAGACATGGCTTGGACTACAAAAGCCGCGATGGATCCTGGTCGGTTTCTAAAAAAATCAAAAGTATAATAGATACGCTGACGCGTCTAAGCTTCAATATCTAAACCAACAAATCTGGCTCTCCATTTAAATTGCGCAAAATACCCGTATGAGCACATGCGCTTGAACTTTAGCGGAGCCGAAAATTTGCAAGCCTATCTCAATTATCTTAACTTTCAAGCTTGTTACTACGATAAGGAAATCGTTAATGCCGCATTTGATATAATCAATTTAAACAGTGTCTAGTCTCTGTAATTGACTGTTCCAAGCAAAATGAAACTTTGAAGAATTCGGCTATCGATGTCAAGTTAGAAATGGAGTCCGATTAACGCTTTGAAGGAGGCTCGATGGTCTATTGTTTAATAATTCATGACAGCATTGTGCAGTACAGTCTGTTAGCGAACGAAGTAAACGAAATTAAGTCCATATAATGATAATAATAATTATACGTATCATGTTAGTTTTCAATTTGCGATCAATTTATGATTGTTAAACTGTACTATATGATTTATCTGTTAGAGAACAAATATCGTATCTATTCCAAAGTATGTATATAAACTATCACTTTATGGAACAGTATTTAAGTTCAAACAATAAAAATTAAAACTATTATAACTTTTTCTGTCACTGTGTGCAAACCATCTAGCCGCCTGCGCTTCTAAAATGAAAATTAACAAGCGAAAGCAATATTTGCCGCTTTTAAATTTAGACATGGAGGATGAAGATTTTAATAGGAAAAGATTCAAGAAGCATGGTGAGCTATTAATACAATTAGAAGTTTAATAATAGGACCGGGTAATACGGGAAAAATGAACCTAGTAATTAACTACTCTATTGCTTAACGAGAATGAGCTAAAATTCGAAAATGTCTACGTGTTCTCAAAGTTCCTAGGTTAACCGAAATATCAGTTTCTAGAACAAGTTCTCAAACGGATTAGAGGCATAAACTATTATACGTTCAGTGAGAATGCAAACATAATACCGCCGTGGGAGGCAAAACAAAATTCGATATTTATATTTCACGATGTAGCTTGTGACCGTCAAAATAATATTAAAGCTTACTATAGCATGGGTCGCCATAATGGAGTAAATTGTTTTTATCTCACTCAGAGTTACACCTAGGCTCCTAACCACTTAATTCGCGATAACGTAAATATGTTAGCTCTGTTAAAGCAAGACGATCTCAATTTAAAGCACCTTTATGACGATCACGTGAGCACTGATATGCCGTTTGAAACTTTTCGAGAAATGTGTTCCGAGTGCTGGGATGCCAACAAGTACGATGTTTTCTCGATATATAAAAATTTTAATTTAAAGAAAGGCATTTACAGAAAAGGCTTTGATTCATATATATGCGTAAGCAAGTAAGAAATTAAATTAATGCGTGTAAATATGCAAGTAGTGACGGAAGAGGTGTGAAGAGGCTAAAACTTGGAAATATTAGTACTACTATCTAAAAATGCTACTACAATGAATGCCGCTGCTGCCGCTGTGAAAGAAAGTACTCTAAAAGAAAAAGTAATTCAAGCACGGGCTGCAAACAAACGCAAATATAAGACTTTACGGAAAAATTAATTGCTAGTCAAAAAGTTAGTGGAGCGAAAATATAGTCCTATTGTAAAACCGCTTAACACGATTGTGGCTAAACTTGGACGGAAGTGTGAGACGATGCCTAATAAACGCGATGCAGCTACTGGCAATTCGGCAGCTAGAGAGAATGACGAGGATGAATTTATAGATGCAAGTAAACACGACAAAGATGACTATTCTGAACATGAATCGCCAATAAGTTTTCTAAAGTCCCTTACCACTCCATCGATAACGTCAAGTCCTAGCAGTGACATTATTAATTTACCTTCGACGCCTACATTAACACGTTCAGCACTTGAGGTGGCAAGATAACGAGAAAAAATAACAAAATAGAGCTTAAGGAAGATATATATGACATTTTAGAACAGTCGAGGTAACAAAATAAACAATTGAAGAGAACTGTATCCCGTGCCGCTGAAGTTTAGGGAGTGCAATCGCCATTACATACAAGTTGCGGCTAGTTTTAGTTCTAGTAGTAGTGATAACAACAGGGAGCTTCGGCTAACATTTAACAAACTAGAAGACGTACTTACACAAAAACGAGCAGCGGTGCTGACAAGAGATCGAGATAGCCTAAAAAAGGAGGCAGGCTAAGTCGTTTATTTACACACAGTAATTCGAAACGCGTTGAATAAAAGTATTGAAATAACGTGTATGAACTAATCGCTCAGTTACAATTGATATGGAGCGAAATCCGTGCTGGTCATACTTCGCATCGAAATGAAATTTTGCGATATTGGAAGAACTAACTCTTTTATAATAAACTATTACTATAAAATAAATTTAAGGATACTACATTTAAGCAGTTTCATAATGGAATTGACAACTTCGGTAGGATTTCAAACCGCACCGCATCTAGGATAACGATAAAGGGCGAACCGGTTGTTGGATATAAACTAACTAAAGATGGCAATTTCGATTTGCAAAATAAAACTTTAACTAATGTAGCGAAACCAACTCAAAATTCGGATGATACAATTACACCTTACCTAACTAACGCAATCAAGCAGAGCATTGATAATATGAAGAAGAAATATGATGTAATTTACAAGCATTTTAATCGCTCAATGAGACAGTTAATACGTCCTACAGGTGTAGATGTGAAACGTGATTTAGGAAGAAAGATGCATGTCATGCGAGAAGAAATATTGAAAACTATTAACGTTGATGTGGAAGCGAAGTTAAGGAACGCACAGACGCCATTCTTGAGGGAGGTAAAGCATAAGGACAATCTATTGCGTGTAGATATAGCAAAATCTATCGAATATAACGTTGAAAAACTTAAAATGTATATTATTGAACTTGTGAATGCTAGTGTTACGGACCATAAATAGTACACGGACAGGAAGAATAGGGAACTGACATTAGCATTGCAAGAAAGGTTTACTACTACTATCACTAAAAATATAAAATAATGTACAAACAGGAAATTGTAAACGAGCTGCATAAGCCCGTTAGAAAAAACTTTTATAGAAGATCGTTAAAGGATTCGACGATTTATGGCAGTCTAACCTGGTAGAAAGAAAAATAACGGCTACAAATACATATTGGTGGTAATTGACTGCTTTCCGAAATTTACATGGGCAAGGCCGCTAAAGTCCAAAGACGGCAAGGAGGTTACAAATGCCAATGATTCTATTCTGAAACAAGATAATGTCAATAATAGAACATATCGTAAGCCTAAGAATTTACAAACCGATGCGGAAGAATAATTCTACATTAAAAAGTTTTCCGCATTAATGGAAGTATACGGCTTACAGCAGAATTAAAGCTTCAATGGCCAAATTTCTGTTACGAACGTTAAAGGGTACCTTTTACAAGAAGTGTAGTTTACGCGGTAATTATAAATGGATAGATATCATAGATGAAGTTGTTAGTGAATATAACAATCAAAAGCATAGCACCATTCGCACAAAACTTGCAGCAGTTACTCAGAAAACGAATCTTGATCCCGTTTACGGCAATCTCAAAATGTTTAATGCAATTCACCGCTATAAGGTCGGAGATGTCGTAAGAATTAGCAAATACACATCACTTTTGATAAAGGTTTCACGCCGAATTGGAGCGGCGAATTGTTCCGCATGACTTCGATAAAAGTAAGCAATCCGGTTATGTATAAACTCGAAGATATGGATAATCAGTCCATATTAGGCGGTTTTTATGCGCAAGAATTGCAGAAGGTGAAATTTTCTGATGTCTATCTTATTGAAAAATTTTTATAGCGAAGGCCCGCAACCGGTGAAACTAGTGGTATGGCTATAAACATCCATCATGGTGTAAAATTGACGATATTGTAGCATAAGTATAATATACAATAATATTACTCAAATGTAACGTATTTAGTCCGTTATTTAGCAAATAAGTTAATAATGTGTATTTTATATCAATTTCATTGAAATAGCAATACTAATAATATACACATATATACATAGGAATTCAGAAAATAAGTGTTTTTGTTGCCTATAAAGTACAATACTGTGGTCCCTAGATTTCTTAGTAAAAGCGTACAAGTTCAAACTAATAACTTACATATTATTTCATTTCATTTCTAACATCTCAATATACGGTTCCAGTTCCTTAAGATTGTCCCCAAAGTCTGCAGCAATACTGGCCTTTACCAAAGTACTCTAGTCGATTTTGCCACTAAAAAAATTTTTATAAAGCTTAATTCCCTTATAGAACTTTGCAAACAGTTGTTGACATGCAGCATTGGTCTAGACATCTTGTTCTCCATCGTAATCATATTCACCTCCGAAATTGATAAGAAATTGCCGTCATTATCATTAGTTGACGAATTCTCTGAACAGCCAGCATCTTGTTTGTGACTTTAGTTTTTTGCCCTTAAACATAACATAACGAATGTTAGTCGTTTCCATTACCGTCGTTGTTACTGTTAGTAGTCGTCATTTTTATTTATATTACGATTAATGTAAGATGCCAGTAGCGTATGTTTTTACGGATAATGCTAAAGTAATACTAAACAGTCTATCTACACACGAGCAATCCTATACTAGAAGACCCCCTAAAAGAGCCAGAGAGAAAATTTGAAATGGAAAATATGCAGAAACTATCATTATTATAACTACTACTATTAGAAGGAGAGAGTGTAAGTGTTCTTAGTTAATTATTTAGCATTTTCTAATGTTAATTTTAAGAAATCCAACATATACAACGTTTTTACTATGTCCATCTTTGAAACCCATCCATCCACCTATCTCCTTAAATTGTATGTAAGACGAAATACGACTTCAATTGGCACAGCAGTTTGTCTTCGATTCCTGCTCTAATTATCGCCTAAATAAAACGTTTTATCGTCAGCTTCAATTGTAGGATTCACGAGTGCGTTGTATTTTTCTATGTGGTCAAACTTATCGATGAAGGCATCGCATATTTAAACACAGGTCTCCTATATGTCATACTATTTGAGTATGAATTTCTTTTATTCAGGTTTTCGTTATCAGTGGTCACATTGAAATAAAATAGAAATTGCGAAAATAATAGCAAGTGACGTAGACGACGTACCGCATCAACCTTGCTATTTACTTACAGACTATCCCCATCATTAGATACATAGTAATAAATGCGATCTTGCAAAGAAGAAGAAGAAGAAGAAGAAGCTGAAGCCATTTCTTAAATTTTTGTAGAAGTTTTTAAAAGCGCGATATATAGAGATGTTGGTTAATTCAAATACTAATTTCTGAATGAAGTTAAGCAGTAAATTAACATTATACCTCGCTTGTTCACTAGCCGACTTTCATGGTACCCCTTTATTTGAACACTTGCAGTCTGAACACCCGGTTGCCTCAAATCCACTTGTTCCAATAGGTCAGTTTGTCTTTGTCTGAAGGCCAACTATCTGCATATACGTATACAACATTTTGTATTAGATAATTCCTTCTAGAACTTTGACGTTATTTTTATATTAATAATATGATATGAAATCAGATGCCAAAAAATTTAAAGATTTGATATTTTTTCAAGTACAGTATGCTTTATTCATATTTTTAGTATTAGTACAATAATAATTTCATCTAAGATATATAAAAAAAACCTTATAGCTAATTTTTATAAATTGCAACTGTAACTAGTACTATAGGGGGAGGTAATCAAATCAAATCAAATATATTAATTAATTGCTGCAAGTCTGATGACTCGTATATGTATGTACATACATATGTATCTATCTATGTATGTATGTACGTATGCATGTAAATATTTAAATTCAAACAATTTTTTCAATTCGTGAAACAATACGTAAATTAAGAAAGGAATTCGTAAAGATAACATACACGCTCATCATCATGCATAGTATACGCTTATGCAATTAACCATAAACTTGATTTTAGAGATTTCTGGTCGCATTTACGATTTTATCTTCGTCTTATTTACAAATTTCAATAAGCTACACGTGCACACGCGTATAAAAATGACCTTTTTCATTAAAGATCAATACTGCTCCCCTCGGTTAACATAAAATGACCCCAAGTGATTCTATGAATTCCATCGTTAAGTAGATAGCATTTATCGTTCAAATGAGACAATACAACTTTTAATTGTTTGATAATATAAATCGAATATTTTAATGAATTCAAAGTATACTGATCTTTAATTATTTGAATATGCTTTTGAAGGTAGTCTAAATAACCGTTAAAAGGCATTTCGTTTTTTACTACATTGGCGGCAATTCCTTTAGCTTTTTTAATCGAATCATCACATCCTTGCACTTGCATGATTTTGCTTTTTAAGCCCACAAATTTTAAAATATTCTGGCACAGTCATAGTATTTCATTTTACCTAAAGCTTTTTTATTGACTAACTGAATTGCGTAGGGGTTATAGCTTTCATAGTTAGAGGTGTCAAATCTGTCACAATTATCTTTAATAAACATAAATAGGTTCTCAGATTCTAGTAAATAAAAAAGAGAATCGGTATCGGTATAGTAGAGGCTTATTTTATTTAAAGGGAACGATTCTAACATGAAATTATAATGAAAGTCGTATATGAGAGTCTTAGATAAATCTAAAATTGAAGCTTCTATGTAGAACTGACGATTAAAAAGCACTTAATTTCTGTTTCGTTCGATAGCCACCAAGTACTTATCGAAAATTGTACAATTATCAAACGTAGGTAGTGCGATTTAACGAGCAGCCCCGTATCTCCCCTGCCATGATGTCGCTAGTTCGGCATCTCTATATTTACGTACAGATTCTATTGTTTTACCATATACCGATTTTATGATCAATTTACAATGATTTTTTTCAAACACCTTAGTTGTAGCCGCTCTTAGGCCGTATTCAGTTAGATGTACTTTTAAGCCAGGGGGATTGGTCAAACTTGATGGCTCTATGTATTTTAGTTAACTTTAAACCTACTTCTAAAGCTTTCTTGAAATTGACATAATGAATTACGTATTTCTCTTTACGATAAAGAGTTAGAAGCAGTTTCGTTTGATTACCTCCTTGTGGTGATATACGATGTTCGCTATAGTAAGATAAGCTATTATTCAATAAGTACAACGCCTTCGGGTACTCTAAGTTTACTTCAAACGCATATCTTACATTACCCTCATCCGGTATACTCCTTACGTTTATGCTATCAATTTCTCCTTGCGTTAACCACTTAAAACCGCCGCTTGGTAGCGAATAGCACATTACAAAACCATACATGTTAATATCAAAGTAAGATAAAAACTTGCTAGGAGTAGGGGGAGATGGGGGTTCTGTGGCAGTAAATAGGTCAAGGCTGAATTCCAAGGTCATATGTCAAGCATTACGTAAATCTAGGTCATAGGTCAAGTAATTTTTAAAATCTGAGTCATAGATCAAGGCTTTTCATCCCATGACACTGACCCCGAATGGGGTCAAGGATTCAGCTCGAAGTCAAATGCATATTGTAGAATAAGGGAAAGATAGAAATACATTTGTTTATTAAGGTCAAGGCCGTTCATATCTGCTATAGTACGGCGTCCTTGATATCAAGGTCAAGCTGTTATTTATTGTAAAATAGACAAATAGTTCATTTTGCGCCTTTTGCCACGGATTCTAGCTCAGTAGCTATGCGGTAGAGTAGGGGGGTATGGTGTAATCGGTGTGGGTATAAAGTCATCATGCATAGCACTTCACGGTTGGTCTCTTCTCAGTTCGAACAACCTCACAGTCGGCTTAAGTCAAAAGCAAAAAAAAGAAAGTACAGTAAAGAGCAAATATGGTGCCAGTCGTTCACTATAAAAAAGAAAATCATAAAGAACACCCTAACGACAAGATGCTCTCTTATAATAAGTTTACTTACAATACGAACTCGGCCTCCGCTACAGTAAACCTAAGTAAACCTAAAGAAAAATCAATTAGGAAAAGAAGGAAGTTCGGCGAAATTAGAACAATATAATTTAACAAATAATTAGGTATTTATTTACATACCCAGAATGTTATCAGTTAGGCATATAAATGACAAAAAAAATAATATAGTAAATAACGTTAAACAATTTATGTCCTGGTTAGGGACGTATTGACATACAAGTAGAATTAGTGAAATGATTTTTATTGATCAAAGCTAACATAGAATTATTTTACGGTACCTCGTATATAGCAAGTACCTCACAATACTAACTCAATTCTAAATAATTTAGCGTCAGCATATAAATTGATTAGATTAGAACTATCTATTAAATGACATAAAAGATAAGATATATTGACATAAAGTGAATGCAACTAATTAAAAAGAACGTTAAGTATTTATCAAAAGAAAAGGTAATTATATTAATAGCGTCAGTTTAATTTTTCTACTAATAGTTAAGCTGTATAATGCCTAAGATAGGAAAACGAGTTAAATAAAAAATGTGGCTTTAAGAAAAACAAATAGTTAAAGAAATAAAATGTTTTGAGTTGCGTATTATCAGTGATTAATTAGCAAGCATCTCATACCTTTTCTCTAGAGGAACTTATATCTATGCTGCCTAAAATAAACGAGGGTGCCTCGTATACTAGCAAAGAATTTATTATCTATATAATTCAAAACCAAAAAGTAAAGTAAGTTTTGTTTCTCTTATTTTGCGATTATTGAAAAGCTATTATAAGTTCATTAATATGAT
>JAHWXV010296862.1:0-26711 GCA_024586415.1 Phrixothrix hirtus | reverse complement strand
ATAATACCAACCGATTTTGTTGATAAATATTTTTCAAATTAATAGATATTGATAAAGGAAATTCACGCAAGGGCCTTGTGATAACGATTTAAGTTTGTTTATAAAAGAAATCCAATTTTAAGCAAAAGAGCATAATCATACACAGTGTATTGTAGAGTGAAAATGCTACTTTTTCTAAAATTTAAAGAAGATGTCTCAAGACATGTCCGCACAATTTAAAAAAATTGTATTGAAAATTAAAGAGTATTTCGAAATGGAAAAAAGACTTGGCATAAATAATATTATTCTTCAACAAGTAACAAAGCGAACAGCGGACTGGTTGGGAATTAGCACACGCGGTGTTCAAATGATTTCACATGAACAAGGGGTTTCTGGTTCTGTTACAGGTATTAAACCCAGAAGTGGTAGGCCTAAGGTAGAAATTGATGATTTCATGAAAGGCATTATAAGAAGATTAATATTCCGTTTTTATGTGAAAAACCAATTTCCAACCATAAAGGAATTGAATCAAAGAATGAAAGACGATAATTCTGACTTTCCTCAAGTTTGTACTTCTACGCTAAACAAATGGGTAAAAGAAGTGAACCTTATCTATAAAAAACTAGAAAGTAAGCCGATACTTATGGAGAATAGTATAGCTGCTCAACGAGCGGACTACTTATCCACGATTGCCATGATCAAATGAATAATAGCATTATGAATAATGGTTCAGACGTGTACTAACTGTGATTCCCGCGAAATCAGTAATTGTTCTTGATCAACCTCCTTATCATGCAATGTTAGATCCAGACTTCCGCAATCCTACAACATCATGGAGGAAAGTAAGCATAATAGAATGGTTAATAAACAGAAAAGTGCCTTTGCCAAAAGAAATTATTAATTTTAACAACTTAGCGAAACCAGTAGTGATGGAACTATCCCGCACATACAATTTTCCGAAAAAATATTTGTTCTATAAAATTGTCAAAGATTTACAAGACAATAATGTGAAGCTTATGTGGTTTCCAGTGGCCTACTGTGAATTATGTTAAAAATAAGGTAGCGAAGTCAAACACGACTTTTAAAATAAAAGATGTTTCGGAACTTTGTCGATCAACCATGCAAAATGTACCAAAAGTGGTTTGGGCTGATTATGTTAGTCGTGCTATGAAAATTGAAGAAAAGTATAGGGTGAAGGAAAATGTCATTGATATCTCCATAGAACCATTAATTATTAATGCGTAGGATGAAGATAATACTGATAAGGGAGATGGTGAAAGTACTGACACTGAAATCAATGAAGACGATGAACAAATAGAACACTTATTATTTATTAACCTTGAGTCGGTTGGGCTACGTTCTCACAATGTTACAATTAAATATAAATAATACTTATTGTTTATACTACAGTCTCGATAAAGAACCGAACCGAAGTATTGTTCGTTTTACTGTAGCTTTTAAAACGCTTTACTATAAATTGTAAAATCGCACACATATGTTATAAATAAATTTTAGTTATACCTTGTATGTATAAATAGTTAGAAATAAATAATTACATGCAAGTAGTTTCTTAACAATTTTATTATTGTGCCATTTCTGAGTAATATCGGTCTCTGAATCATTGAAACACATTATCTGCCCACAGTGTCACTTTGGTTTACGCTCCCGTCTTCCCTCGCGGAATGTTTCCCGAGCGCTCTTTCACATAAACTGTTTTATCACTAAGGGTCTTCACAATTTTTCTTTTAAGTACATCTTGTCTTCTTACGTGTTAGTTTCTCTACCTGTATAATTAGTAGAAAGAATATTTTGAATATCTCTTCAAATGAGCGAAATAGAATCGTTCGCAATTATTGATTTTAATTTCGTTATTAATAATCCGATAACATTATAATTTGTTAAAACTATATAATAATGTCCAATCAATTATATATCCAAGTATAAGCCTCTTTGGATGTATGATTTTTGTTAAATTAATTTTTGAAGTTCGACATTCTTAAAAATATCAATGAAAAACACATTTTTTAGAACATATTTTACATTTACCAGCGAATATAACTTTGGAAAATTTTGAAATTCCAGTGCACTTATAGAAAACTTAATTGTTATCAAAATAAACTTAGTTTAATCTTTGTCGGTTTATTAATTTCTGAAATACAAGAATTGAAAATGAACGGCCAATACTTATTATTTTAATAGTAGTTACTTATAAATTATTAATATAATTTTTTGTTTGCAAATTTTATTACATATAATTTGAAATTGTAATTATTTGGGTAAATTTGTTAGTTTTTCCTACCCAATGTCATTAAGTCAGATTAGAAATTAGGTATCTATAATAGGCACACTAATTGTCTCGCTTCCTCAAAGCACATGTGATTTTTATTTTTCTTATAATTATTGTTAATATGAAAATGTTCATAAAATTGTATAGTTTTCTTACTTGTTCTTCGCTGTAGTTGCGACAGTAACTTGCATGTGATTTTGGGTTCCAATAACCAGACTTCTGCAAAATAGACGACTTCCCGTTGGCAATGCTGTCCACCTAGTTACAGGCATTGACGTTGATTGAAGTTGTAAGGTTCCCCGCCTAACCTTTGACGATTTTGTCCTCAGGTGTCGACGGCTACTTCTAAATTGGTTAAGTGGTTAAGTATTAAAATACACAAATTGGTTACTCAATTTTTGAAGTGCCTTTTTGCCACGTATTCTATCAACTGCGCAAGTTTCGTTCGTAAAAGGCGAAACTGCCTTTTAAAAACTTTATTTTTATTTAACAATGAAAAAGTGACAAACCATTGGAGTTAAACAAGTTTAAATATTTATTAAAATACGTAGAGTAAAAAACGTGTTTACAATTTGGAAATAACAAGTAGAAGTATATTCCTCATAACTTCAGTTCTATAGAAAACGAGAGCAATAATATGTTTTATAAAGTTACTTGAGTAAGATAGAAACAACATTATTAGGAGGGGCAAACTAATTACAAGTTTCAGCGACTAAACTCTAACGGAATTAACACGTAGCTCTCTAATTAGAGAAACGTAGTAGCAATGGTGATAATCGAGTAATATATTAGTATGCGCTATTCCCCATTTTAGTGACATATACGTTATAGAAATATTTTAGGGTGGTTGAAATGGATAGTAGCCAAATACTTTGAAGTCAACTTAGGAGTTGGGTAAGGATTTTCTATAAATAATAGGGCATATATAATTTATTAATCCATAGCTTATCTTTGAAAGTGTATTTACTGTTTAGTTCAAGTTCGAAAATGTTAGCAACGATAAATAAGAAAAATATATATTTTAAATCAATATAACTCCTTTAGTAAAATAAGTACCAAACATGTTAATTAAATTGCAACGTTGTATATTCGACTACAGCAATTGTTTCGAAGGTATTTCTAGCTTTCAACTACTAAATACACTGAAGAACTTCTGATATTTTTTTTTATTTTTATAGCGTGTAACGATCATGCGTTTGAATTCTATAGCCGTTGTGAAAGTTTTTCATCTCTATCATTTCTAAACCACTCTGCTTATACGTTATAATTCAGCCAATACATTAATCCCAAATATCAATAAGTGTGCTTCAACTGAAAGCGGCCTAAATCGAGTATGATGTTCAGCAGAAGTCTGTTAATACCGTCAACCCTACTGAAGCTTATTTTCAAATTCCTCCACCTTAATTTTGTAGTTTAAAATTAAGCATTTGGTACAATTGTTTTATAACTTCAGAAAACGCTCTTGTAGTCTTTAGGTGGCTTTGGTTATGAAATACACTAGCAGAGAGTATTTCAAATGGAAAGGATTCTAAGTTTAATAAATGATGAACTTTAGATGATATAAAGTTTGTACCTTGCGGAAAATTGTTGTGAGAAAATTTATTACATATTTTAAATTAAAACTACTTGTATTGTTTATAATAAATTTTAAGGTAGGTCTAGCAATTAGAGATAGTTCATACAATAACTTTTTCCATTTTTCGAACTACAACTGAAAGATATTTATTAAATCAACTAATAAACAAGCTCATGCGTTCGTGTGATTATAGTTCGCTATCTGACTTTTACCGTATTTTTCAATATAACACAAGTATATTCTCGAAAATATTCAGAATCCCTCCGGCATCGTGTATGAGGAAGGATTAAGACAAGTTATTTCCTAGATAAACGCTGGTGTGATTGATATTCGAAATAAAGATAACTAGATATCACTGAATACGATATTTATTACAAGAAATTCTGAGCTTATTATAAAAAAAGTTCAAAATATGCAATGGTTTTGACAATAATTACGAATTTATCAAGAAACCCCGAAGTAGAATGCTTTTTTTGACAACTCGAGAAACTTTTTTAAAGACGATGAGTCGGTCGCAAAGACTATTAAGAAAGTCAGAAAGGTTGGTGGTGCAAGAGGTTCAAAGGCTATGCATGTTGTAACCCCAACAAAATGGTAAAATGTAATATTGATTACGTGGAAACGCAGAGGGGAAAATTCTGTCACCAATTTTAGTCATTAAAGGAGTGAGGCAGAATTAAAATTCGGAAGTTTGGTTTCATCTGATAGTGATGTACTTGTGAATACACAACAACGTTATATTGATCCAGACCTATTTAACGAACCATAAAGAGACCTTTATACCTAGAAAGTCTATAGGTATAAACGCAAAAGCTACCGTAGTTAAATTAAAAGCATACCTTGTCTAAAAGCCGCAATATGCGGTAAAGTGATTTGGAATTAGTTTTACAGGATGCAGCTTTGAGTTCTGAAAGCCTCACTAAAAGGCAATATACATCGTTCCCATAATTTAATTTTGGAGGAATAGAAGCACATAATTTGGGTAGATACAAACGTAGTTATTGATCTATGGTCGACAAATTTATATTTTCTTAATTCAATATGAAAGGTGGAACTTGTCTTAATTGTATATGTGTTTTTAACTATGTATAATAGTTAAAGAAATGAAATGGTTAAAAACGTTTAGCTACATGTTTAGGTTTAAAATATTAAAATTGCCGAAACAATTGGAATTATATTAGAGATTTGTTATGCAAGACTACAAATGTGTGGTTTTCCAAAGATTTTATGACATTTCAACCTCATAGATATAATTGCGTTTCCAAATTAAGTAGCGGGAAATGGGGAAACACTTAACTCCTAGAATCAATAAAATAGCAAGATAACGGTCACAAAATTTAATTTTTACTTCTATATGTATTTAATTATAGTTCCATAAGTTCATTAAAACATCTGCATTTTAGAATATATTTGTATAACGCAATGAAAATTGTTTTTAAATCGTAGTGCTTTTTTAAAGTCAACTTAGTAACTTTAATATTTCATTTCACTTTATTAAAGACTATGACCAATCCAAACGTAATTCCAAACAATAATCGCCTTGAGTTATATGAACTGAATTTCGAATAAAACACTTAACCTTAGTAGGATATTGCCGTTCTATAATCAAATATATAGCACTACTTATTAATTATCTTCATTATTCTATCGATCTGGGACCTTTGATTATTCACTCATTTGTATTTTAAAGCTACTTCGCCATTAATTACCAAGAAAGTCGAGCAATAAATGTATTTACAATTCTACAAAGACAAAAGTAACAATCAACTAAGCAAAATTACATGTTTTCAGAGGTAGGTAGCGGTGGTCTCGGCAATGTATACGTATTATATAATTTAGAACTTATATCAAAATAACGAGACCCATTGACATTCGCCGACGAAGAAGAAACTAACCGTACTAATTGACCAATAATATTTTCAGGAAAGCTTACCTGAAAGGCCGAAGGAGTGATATTGATCGAGCTGACCTCAATCTCCCTCAAAATTACTACAAGCATTAAAATAACAGTTTATGGGTGAACAAAAGTTCTAGCAATTTCAAAGGCTTTTGTTCATAGGATTGCCGGTGTCTCAAAAAGAGATAAGTACCAGTAGGAAAAAACATAGTATGGCGCCAATTTTCGACAAAAGTCTTATGAAAACAATAAATGCGATTGCAAATCATAAGGATATCATAGGACGAAAACTTATCTGAAAGTTCGAAACGATGATCACTGCTGGTTAATTCTAGTGCATTTTAGTTTCGATAATATATGAGACGTTAACTACTTACAATTGATTTTTCTTCAAAATGGTTTTACAGTATATAGAAACAAATTATTTTTCTAACTTTCCAACTATGAGAGTGCATTAGAAGCGTTATTTAAAAGACTTAGTATCAATCGCTAAACTTCGTCCTTAATTAGCAGAAATGTATTGTAACTGCTTTGTTTATATTTATGTGTCGCTACGCGTATAGATATAAATAATACTTGGATGGCATTAGAATTGCCGCAACCCATGAATCAGCCTGTTTAATGTTAATCTAATATTGTTATACTGAACATATGCACAGCTATGGTGATAAATTCGCTGGTTACCTATTTTACAAATTTATACGTGTTAACATAATGTCTTGGTGCGTTAATATATTTTTGGTTGATTGGTTATAAAACTCTATGTAATATAAGTAATCAGTACTACTTTTGAATTCTCAAGACGAACTTAGTGACTAATTAATATAATACGCATTTAAGGTAATCTAGTGCACACGATTGTATGTTGTGAAATCGCCAAATGAATTTTTGTTAAGTTAATTTTTAAATATTTGCTAAACAGCACCTGATATGTAGTTAATTCAATTATGATTAAAATTAAACTTTTGTCATAAAATCAAGTTGGTTACTACCTGAACCTGCAATCCTATTGGTGTAGAGGGATGACATCCGAGTGTTGATTCGAGCACTTTCGTAAACGTACGATTGGGAATGACATCGCAGGTCGACCATTTCGGAATAGACATTGCTTGTCCAAATCTTGATGAGCAACATGCGCCAAAATGTTGCTTTCAAAATTTAATAGTTTAATTGCCGGAATATATTATCGATTTTAAAGTTATAGAAGTTTTTTCTTGTGCGTGATATGAACCTAATTCATTGCGTTTTCAATTTTTTTTGAAGAAATTTAATCTTGTAAGACATTTACGTTTTCCCTGGCGAATATAAATTCTTTCGTCATAAGCCAGATTTAGAGCTGAATATGGATCCATCCTCAACAGAGGTAAAGTAAAGAAGTCTTTTCTTTTATTTATTATTGCAAGTTCGCTTTTCATGTTTCGCATCAGAAGTGTGCATCATGACACGAAAATTGTATTGATTTATTATACGAATTCTCAATGATTTAAATTTAAATTTATTGTATTTTCACTTATGATGATTACTTTATTTAGGAAATTAGTTCAATTAATGTTCTCACCTTACATTTATTTTAAAAAATATGTACTTATCGATATTTCGATGTTTACCCATTTTATATAACACATAACATTGTTGCCTTCAACATTATAATTGAATTTTAAGAATTTTTCTTCTTGAAAGATAGATCTAGTAGAGTGAGTGACAGCCGATTAAGATAAATGTAATTCCAAATATTTTCGCAATTTCCCACAATTAGGAAGAGTAACAAGGAATTTGCGAACTCTGTAAATGAGGGAATATTACGCATATTTTGTTTAATTGCACTTGTTCTATTTAACCGCTAGAGATTTTTAAATGTTGGCACCAATTTAAAATTCATGATATGCATTTACATAATTTTCAGTTTATTGTTTACCTAAAGAATTAGGTTTTTTGTGCTTTAATGCTAATTTTTGATTTAAATTAAATAGAAACACAGTACATTCTTTCTAGTTCTTATTTCTGAATTTGTTGATAATTGTATTATGGTTATGCATTTAGTATCGGCGATATTATGCTAAAATGAATTAAACCGAATTTGTTTGCTTATATTCACCTGTTTGTTGCCTGCAATTTGGTATATCATTTCATTAAAATTTGTAAGGTTAATTACGAGTACATTTTTCCTGTAACTTCATAATTTTTGAAAAATAATAATAAGGTATATTAGTATAAAAATGATACAATAATCTCTATTTAAAAAACAAGTGAATGTAATTATACAAAACTCGTTCACATTTGTTCAATTTAGATTATACCGTCGTATTGTTCGATAAAAAGTGCGCAAATAACTCACTTACTACTTGTTTCTAAAAAAACTTTTAAAAATAAGATAAAATTGTCAATCACAGCAATGCAAAAAGACGAACAGGCAGAAAACAATTGGTCGACCACAGAAGTTGCGCTTCAAAATCTGACTTATAACTGCTGTCAGTTTACAAAAAACTAGTTAATTGTTTGAAGTCGTTATTTATATTTACTAAATTAGCGTTATTTATTTATATTTATACATAACATCTTTTTAAGCCGACAAGATTTTTTAGGAGGAACTAAGCTAAAAGAATTTAAAGTACTTGTTATGTAGAAAGGAGTAATTCTACAACATACAGGTTAAATATTGCTATAACCCGTTTCTGTAACTTTACATTTATTTAGATAGCAGTTGTAGTAATGAGTCATTAGTGATTAGAGCATTTATTTTAGTTCGATCGTTATAACTAAAATGCTCCAGAGCCTTCTTCCAAATCCTTATTAATTCCAATTTTGTTACACCGCCCCTCCCTAAGACTGTTAGGTTGCCTTTCAGCTATCTTGACCTCTGCTATTCTAATGATCTTACCTTTTTTGTAAATGTCGCGATCTTCAATGCGTTTCATACTCCTAGCCCTGTATCTTGAAGAAGTGACAGACCACAGATTTCACAATCGATGGAGTTCCCCTTGGATTTCAACTACACACCAAGGTTATGATGCCGGCGTCTCAAAACGCCACCTCTAACATGTTACGTATCACGCACCAGTTAAGTTGGTTTACACCACAACCGAAATTCCGTAATCCCAATTTTCTCCCAACACTGACAAAAATTTGAATTCATATGTCCCATAAAGTTTTCCATGATTTTCATAATATGGCTGTCGATGGGACAAGGCTTTCATCACAGAGTAGCAAACTGTTCTCATACTTTGGTCGTGACGGAGGAATTGTTGATACGCCTTCTTAATTTCTGACCCTTTCCAAATTCAACTGCGATGTTGCGAAACATTTGGACATCTAGCGACCCAATGAACCAGTGGGTACTTCTCTGATATATCAAATAAATGTCTGCATTCTTCAGTTTTAGCACCAAATTGAACTTTCTGGGGTCGCGAATAGGTGGACATCAATTCAATAAATAACTGTTCGTCGCTCTTATTTTCTACCTCTTCTAACTTAATATGGTTCGTCGCTTATTTGCATTCTCGTTGTTCTAGTTCTTCTTTCCCCAGCATTTGGGGCTAAGATATTCACGGAACCACCTTAGATTTTCCTCCGAGCAATTTACATATTCGATATGTTATACCATTGATCCTTTTTAGAACTTTACATAGACCTTCCTAGGATATTTCCAATTTAGGAGATAAATCGTGTCGTCGTTGTTGCTGATACAACCAAATCAGATTATGGGTTGGAGTCACCCCGCTTTAGTACTTACAGCGTGGTGGAATTTGATTCGATCACTAGCAATCTGGAGGTTGTTGCGAACTCTCTCATGAATTGAATTTGGTTTACCTTGGAACCTTTCGGGCAATTGATCTTCAGCAGCTTCCTTCTCTCAAAGCCACCTACCAAACTTCAAATTGAAACGTAGCTCAATTTACACGCCCAAACAACTTTCTATCTGGAGTCTTTCCCCTCCCCTTGCTTACAGCTAACCGACATGCCATCAACAACAGATGCAAGCATTGGTCCTAAGCTCTTAGATGGTCTGAAACAACTTTTGATAAATATTTTCCCATCGTTTGATTCATGCGTTCAACCACTCCGTTTGAGTGCGGATGAAGTGCAGTTGCTCTGGTCTTACGTATTTTTAACAGCAAGCAGAGACTTGGAAATAAGGCTAAATGTAATTCCAGGGAAGTCTGAAACGGCTAAATAGTTATTGTGCCAACGTGTCGGTTACTGTAACTACCGCTTAGTTGGTTAAAGCATACTCCTAGGTCCATTTACTGAAATAGTTTATTACAACTATAATGTATTTGTTTGCTGCTTTCCTTTTCGGAAACGGACCAGCTATATCGATTGCTGCTCTTTCAAATGAGCTACCTGCATTATATTGCCTCATGAGTGCGTTGCGCCTTCTTAATGAACAGTTTTTATGAGCGCATATTACACGTCCCGGCACCACTTCTTAACATCGTTTTTGTAGGTTATCCAGTAAAATGTTTCACAGAGCATTTCCATAGTTTCCTTTGCTCTCATATGCCCTCCTGATAGAGCATCATATAGTGGTCGTCACTATATTTTGGAACCACTAGCTGCATTCGTATTTGACTTCCATCTTCATTTCCCGGGCTCGCTTCAAAGGCCATTATGAACACACAAGTAACCCCACTGAGTCGAATATGCTTTAACTACTGTATTAAAAGGGGTCACTTGCTCTCAACCTGTTCTTTGCCCTTCATTCTATAATTTTAAGAAGCAGGTGACTTTCTTGATACAGTTTGGCACTATATGACTAATCGCGGTCTAAGTCCATTTAGGTAAGAGATCTTATCCCTTCGATGGTTGTTTGGCCACTTCAAATTCCAGAACATCAGCTGATGCGTTAGCAAACGCACATGGACGTACTGGTCTAAGTGCCTGATGTGTTTCGGAATGTAGAAGACCTTCCAGAAACATTTTCACCCCAATTTGTACAACGAAACTTTCCGGAGCGGTTGGGTCTGCTAATCTTACTAGCTGTGTAATTTCAGTTTCAAATTCCTGAGGGTTCTTTCCAATATTCTGCACCCGATTCCTTAACTGAGAGCAGTAGACCTGTTGCAGATATTAATCTCCATATCGCATTCGCAATCATGAAATAAAGTAGTTGAAATTATAAATCAGATTTTCCAGTATGGTTTCTAAAAGGCGTAGAGCATCCCCACGTGCAGCCACTACTAAGAAAGCCACCTTTCCTTCAATAGTTCATATATTTGATGTTGGGGATGCCACAAATTGCTTATAATAATTGGACCAAGATGTCTTCCCGTCATTTACGGGTCCTTTAATATGTCTTCCAGCGCAGACAGTTGGTCAACTTCCTGTACATTTACGTTTGCTGGCTGTTCCTGAGGAACGCAGGACTGTTCCTTTTAGTGTTGTTGTCTTCCTTATACACGGTGAGGAGGATTAGCTTTTGATGTAGTTCATCACACTTCTTGGTTACCTCCTAGTACTTTGTTGACAATTCTTTTCGGAAATATTTCTTTTCTTCTTGCAGTCCAATTCGGCTTAATATAATTAATCTTGTAATTTATTTTGATTTGCATTAGTCGTTACCATTTCTTCTTCAAATTTACTTTGGCATCCATTAATCGAACTCATTGCCTCTTCTAATTTGTTTGTTATTTCTTGCAATTAATATTGTTTGTTATGAGTCAATGCCATTTACTTTTCTAGTTTGTTTGTAATATCTTCCTGCAACTTAGTTTGAACGATTTTAATTTCCGCTTTACAGAAATCCAGCCCTTCTGGTAACTTAATTTAATTGGACTCCATTTTTTCTTAGTTGGAATTCATTTTATGCTACACCCTTTGCAACATCTTCATCAGCGACACCATATTTTATCGACATTTGTCGTCACCGGGAACTATAAAACAATTAATTTTAGCATTTATTACTAGTAGACCGTGTGTTCATATCCTTAACTCCAAATCGCCATTCAGACAACAATTATAGCGATCCTAGTTCAATGTTTTAAAGGTCGTTTTTTACATTCACTAAACAAAATTATTTATTTTACATCCATTCAATAGTAATGATTCTAAGTAATAAACTTTTATATGTATATTTATTTATAACAGCTTCATAACACAACAATATTTTTAGGAAAAACCTAAAATACAGAAATTTAAACTGATCCTTATATAGAAAGGTGTAATTCTAGAAGATCCGGCTAAATAGGAAACAAAATTAGTTAGAATGATGCTAATGTAATGAATTTAAATGCTACAACTCATTGCTGTGATACTAAATTTAATTAGAAATCAAATATGGTAATCAATCATTCATCATTAAATCATTTACATTTGTTTCATCGAAATTATTGGAATATTCCAGAATTTCTATAAAATTCTTATTATTGCTAATTTTCTTACAAGTTTTTATCTACTTCCAATCATTTATACAATTTATTTGTAACTGCTCGAAATTCGGCCACCCTGTACAATCTATGTTTGCATAAATTTATTTTTATTTAACATGCTACCTAAATGTCATAAATTTATTCCTTTTTTTGTGTCATTACTATCTTATTCAATTTTATATATTTTTTATTTTATAATAGAATGTTTGTGTTTACCTTATAGTTCAATAAATATTTTTGTTTACTTCTACTTTAGTCATATTTTGTCATACTTACATATACAGACTTTAAATGCCAATGTACAATTCCTCTATAAATGATATCCCTTATATTGTTTATTAATATGGTATTAGCTTTCAAAATGAATTTACAGTTTCGTTCATGTTAGCAATGACAATAAGGAAAATATTTATTTGGTTAAATATAAGTCCAGTAATAAAATAAGTATGTTTCTTACTGATGTTACTTAAATTCTCACCTTGTATATCCGATGAAACCAATTTTTTGTTATTTATTTTGTATTCTTTATAGTTCTAGTTTTTAACTGCAAAATACACTCATGCCTAGCCTGTATTGATCCTGAATTTGTGTTTTATATTCGGCGTGGAAGTTTTTCATCTTTATCACTTCCATCTCCTATCTCTTATTCGTAACAATTAAGTTTCCACATTTATGCCTTTTGAAGAATCTCCAATAATAACTGTTTCATATTCATAATGTGTATTAACCATAAATTAGAATTCTATACCACACGTAGAAGTTTTTAGCTCTATCATTTATACATTCCCTCCACTTATTTGTTATAATTAAGTTGCCACATTGGTTTCAAATCCCAAAAAATTCCAAAGCTACCGAAAATTTCGACTAAAAAAGGAATAGTTCAGATAATATGTTCAGCAGAACTCTGCGGCACTATCACAGATTATTCCCAAACTTCGCAATTTGAAAGTTTTGTTTACAAGATTCAGTATTTCGAACAATTCAAAGAAAAGGAATATTTATAGGTTCTTAAGCTAGAAGTTACTGTTATTTGTTTTATTGCTTAAGCTCATGATAGGTTCCTGCAGTCTTTAGGCAACTTTAATTATGGCAATTAGTTATAACAGCACATAATGTTTTAAGTATGAGGCAACCTAGTTTAATAAATGTCGGATTTTAACGATATGAAGTTCGCATCTTTCAAGTAATAAACAAATATGAATTAACTAAAGTGTTGATCGGGTCTTTTTAAATTACCATTCTGTATTTTAGACATAATCATGGCCTGGGCCTTGTTCGAAGATCGAACACTTGCTCCCGTGGGGCCATTGTATAAATTATATCACTGCTGTGTTTATGGTTTCTGTATAACGCTACAGTTATGAAATATATTTTCGTTTTTAGAAAAATATTCCAACAATAACTATTCACATAAATAAAAAATTAAAAAATAAAAAAAAACATTATAATTTGTTTGTTGAAATATCTCATAATTACTGAGGTATTATATAAACAATATACATTTAGAAATGTACTGTTTGAGTTCCGACCATATTGGTATTGTGGACTGATGAGGCATTTTTCTTGCGGGATAGATGGAGTTAAATAATTTATTTCTTATTTTAAATTAAAAACATGTTTGTTGGTTCTAATGGAATTGACAGTAGCTGTTCCCATTAGAGGTGGTCAGAATTATAATTTTTACAATTTTTTGAACTACAAGTGAGAAGAACTTTGGTAAATCAAGTAATAAACAAACGCATTCGCCGGTATGGTTATTGATCGCATTTTAACTTTTGCCCTAGTTTTCATCATGATAGGGGTGTATTCCCCAAAATGTTTAGATTCCCCTGGGGGACCATAGTCTGTAGGAGGTTTTAGGCAAGCCATTTCCTAGACAATTGCTGATGAGATTGACATTCGGAAGAAAGCAAACTTGATATCACTGATTACGATTTTCTGAGGCACGAAATCCTGAGCTTATTGTAATAATCAATGTTTATCGGTCTCCCAAAGCTTACTTGTAGTAGATGTAATGGGTTTGATGATATTAATGAAGAAACACAGAAGGAGAAGGATTTAGGCTACACCCCAGGATATATTTTTAATACCCATGAGTTGGACATAATGATTATCATTAATATCAGAAAGATTGTTGCTGCAAGAGGTTTAAAACGTACAAATGTTGTATCTTTTAATTTAATCAAAAGATAAAGCTGTTACTTTGGTTGCTCGCAGTAATCATATCGGAAATTATATCCCCAATATTAATCATGAAAGGAGTGAGGCAAGATCCGAATTTGGAAGTTTGGTTACACCATGTTTATTATACCATTAACAAGTTTCCCTTGTTTGAAATATATTTTGAGATGGTGTAAAGTGATTTGTCTGTCTAGGGAGTCTATAGGCACCAAACTGTTTCTTTTAGATGGGCACACAATTCGTTGCAATAATCAATTGAGTTATTAACTCTTCCTAAACAAAATAAAATGATCACATTGTACTTTTCAATTCAAACGATCGATGTCTTGGATGAATTATATTTTTTAGGGCTTTAAATAAATGCTTCTACGATTAAACTCGAGTAACTATGATTAGCGCTCTTATTTATGGTGTTTGTCGAGCAGTTTCAAACTCCACAGGGCTTGCATGGTCTAACTAAGAATGCTATTTTCCACTATATATTCAAAATGGACAATGCTAGACACGGTGTAATTCCTATTCTACCTACTACCATAGGAAATTGTAATCAAGCGTATAATAAATTTAAGCGCAAGCATCAACGTAAATAAATTCATTTGTTGTTCCATAGCAAAGTACACAGAACAGCTATGTAAAAGCTCCGGATATGAAATTAAAAGCGTGCGCTGTCTAAAAGCAGCAATATGTTGTAAAGTGGCTTGAAATTGGTTTTAGACACTTTAGCTTTGAGTAGTAATATATATTACGGTTAGACCTTACTAAAAGGCAACATACACCGTTATTATAATTTAATTTTACTACAATACAAGCATACAAGTTGATTAGATACAAAGAGGTTATCGAACAATGTACGATAATTTCGTATTTTTTAGTACAGTGTAATAGGTTCATATTATTCTAATTGCATGCATGTTTTTTAACTATGATTAAGTTACAAATGCTAAAATTGCTGAAACTACTGGAATTGTATTAGAAATTTGCTATGCAGCACTACAGCTGTGTGAGTGTGCAAGGACATTACCAATCCCAACCCGCTAAATATAATTACGTGTCCAAATTATATAGCGGGAATTGGAGGAACGCTTAAAGTTTTTACAATAAATAAAACAGTATAGTAACGGTTAAAAAATTTTATTTTTACAGCAGTAAGTATTTAATATAAAATGTCAGCATTTTATAATAAATTTATTTAACGTAATGATCATTATTTTTATACAGAAGTGCTTTTATAAAATTAACTTAGTAACTTTAGTCTTTCATTTCATTTTACTCAAGACAATGGCCAATCCAAACGCAATCACAATTATTATTTAATTTTCGTAGGATGCTACCGTTCTAAAATCAATTAGATGGGGTTTTGTACTCATTATGTTTATTAAACTAATAATTTGATACCTTCAAATTGTGCACTCGTTTGTAGTTCTAAGCTACTTGGCCGCGTACTACCAAGAAAGCTAGCTAATAGATGAATTTTCATTTATCACAAAGACAAAAACCGACAATTAAGCAAGATTGCATACTTGCAAGACTAGGTGACTCTACTTTCAGCAATATATACGTATTAGATAGCTTAGTATTACAATCATTATAAAATCGAAATACATTGATATCCTCTGCCCAAGATGAAGCTTGAAGTAATAATTTACCAATAATGTATTCGCGAATTTCAGGTTGAAACGACAATCTTGTCGGATCCGACCTCAATCTCCCACAAAATTACTAAAAGCATTAAAATAAAAGCATAAAAGCCCGAGCAAGGATAAAAGCTTCTGTGTAGAAGAAAGTCAGTGTCACAAGAACGATAAAAAAATTATTAGCACATCACTATGGATACTCAACTTTCATTTAATAAAGCATTATGTAACATTTGTTAATTCAGCCTATAGCGGACAAACAGACAGTAACCATTCTTGAATGTTACCCCTAAAACCGGATCCCGTTAAGGGTTTAGTTTTGATTGGCAACTATTGTAGAAGTTTGGAAGGTATAGCCAAAGAACGTTGGAATAGTAACGAGCTATGCACGGAAATATATATGTGTAGAGGTGAATTATTGAGAATATCTGGGCTATGCTTCTGAGATCGTAATGCTAGTTTGTTGTAGTGGTGGAGTGGTTTCTTGATTTTAATCATTTTTTTATGTAGTATTGAAGTGGAAAATGCAACGCAATTTCTTATTAAGCCAGATTTGGCTATTTTATTATATTTTAAACGTGACCACATTAACGAGAATGTAACGAACACCCGAATTTTGTACTTTCTGTAGAGTCAAGACAGTTGTGATAAATTGAAGCAGAGCAAGTAAAATGTGAAGAATCACAGAGTTGCATAAAAGCTTTTTGATTGATTTAAATATTGGCGGTGTGGAAATAATTGCCTTAAGTTTATATATCCTACGCCTATATATTCATTTATTTGCGAAAAGTATTATACAACTAAGTGATTTAAAATTCGTTTTAGAAACTGCAGATTTAAGTTAGAAGATATATCATATGAAAACGTTTCCAAAAGACAATAATGACGCGCCTTAATATAATTTTGGGATATTAACATCGAATAAATTAAACAGATATAAACGAAGTTACCAAATATGTATGACAAAAATTGTATTTATTTAATTCAATGGATAAAGTCGATATTCTCCAAATTGCATGAATGTTCTTATAACTGTGTAATTTAGTTAAACCAATGAAATGTTTAGAAATGTATATCAAGGTGATTTTATTAAGGATTTCTTAAGCAGACTTACAGCTACGTGATTCTTCAAGGTCCTTGTCAATTCTGACTCGTTAAATATAATTGAGTTTCCAAATTAAGCAGGGAGAAATGGCGACACTTAAAATTGTTACAAGCAATAAAATTGCAAATTACGGTGATAAAATTTTATTTTAAAACAGTGTGTATTTAATTATAGTGCCATCTATTATAACAAAAATTACTCATTTTAGAATACGTTTATGTAAACTAACGAAAATTATTTTTATAGCGCAAGTGACTTTTTAATCTGAATTTAGAAACTTTAATCTTTCATTTCATTTTATTAACTACAATGGTCATTCTAAACGTAATCACAAACTATAATCATCTTCAGTTGTAAAAACTGATGTACAAATAATACATCTAGTTTTAGTAGCATGCTACCGTGTAGAATCAATTACATCGCGGTAGGTATTGATTTTCAACGTTATATTATCAATCGAAAACTTTCCAATTCCAATCACTTCAATTTATAAGCTATTCTACGGTGCATTACCAAAATCACAAATAATAGATGTATTTTCAGTTCTCACGAAAAGAGATAATAATTAAGTGCGTAAAATTGCATACTTTGAATAGTAAGTAGTACTACGTCTAGCAATGTATACATATTAAATAATTTAGAAAGACAATTAGTATAATACCGAGATTCATTGGCGTGTGCCTACTGAGGTGAAGTTTGAAGTAATAATTTGCCAAGTACATTCACGAAAACTTATCTGGAAGATCGAAACGGTGATCACTACTGAGCCGAATCTAAACTTCCCCAATTTGCTAGAGGCATTAAAGTAAAATTTTAAAGATGAACACAAACTCTGAACAAGGACAGTATCCCAAAGAGAGATAAGTACCAGTAAGAAATAATAGAGTTTAGCGCCATTTTTCCATGCAATCTCTTACGAATGCAACAAGTGCAACTAAAGGTCGTCTGACACAATAGGACTGTAATATATTTTCTAATTACTCTGACGTGTTGTACTATTACGAAATTCATTGTCCTTTCACAAATTTTCTAAGCGTAAACCAATTTCACATAAACTACGGGTAAACGTTATATATTCTTAGATATAAATAACACAATTATTTTTAGTTTACTTATTGAAAATACGCCAACGGTTTTAAAACCAAGGTAAAATAAGAAAAATACGGTTGTTAAGTGTAAAACGCGTAGCAAGGAAACCTTTAAAAATCATTTCTAAGACACGATTGCATTCGAAAATGTTGTAATATTTTGAATATTTTAAAATTGAAATAGTTTTTTCACCTGCTTATTTTTCAAATAGTTCGAAGCTTCATGTTTATTTGCGAATTTTGTTCTTTTTTCTACAATTAGTAATTCATAATATACCACACAGGCGGAAAGTTCTAAAGCGCAATTTGCACTAAATGATACACATATATCTAGCGTAAGTTATATTTTTACTTTCAAAAGGAATTAATGACAGATTATAACATGTAACATTAAACTGACTATGTCTGTTTGAACGATTATTAAAACTAAATGAAATGACATTAAATATTCGATGTACTGTGACGACCTCCACTTTTCTATACGTTACGTTAAATTTAAACACGATCAACAATTGGTGATCAGGAGGTATATTTTTGGTATTCTAATAAAAAGCCGTTTTGGCTAATTCTAGTTAGTTTTAGTTTCATTAATATAACAGACAATAATCAATTTTATTTTAAAATAGTTTTAAGGTATATAAAGGCAAACGAGTTTCCAGCTTAATATTACTTATGAGAGTACATTAGAATTCTAATTTAACAAAACGAGATGAATTGTTATAATATTGACGTTAATTATGAAAAATGTGTAGGAAATGAATAATAGCGTTAAATAAGATTAAAGCATTTAATAAACCGTTTTCTTTATATTTATACGTCGCTGCGTGTATTGTTATTCATAAGAATTGGATTACATTAAAATTCCCGTATGCATCCATGAACAGGCTGTTTAATATTAATCCAATAATATTGTACTTTACATATGCGTAGCTATAAGGATAAACTTCACATATTTTAAAAATGTGTGTGTGTGAACCTAATGTCTTGGTGCGATAATTTATGTTTGGTTAAATATTTTTAAATAATTTCTATCACAGCTATTGGTTTTGAAGTTTCAGAACAAACGCATTATTAGTTACCTTTCGGCCAATTGGATAATTACTTTAAAAATTAATAAATTCACTTAAATTAAGGCGTGAAATGTTTGTAGTTTTGGGTAACCAACATAATTTTATAAGATTTTGTTATAATCCCAGGGAGCAAAGACCCCATTTGGAAAAGAATAGTTCTTAGTTCTGTTATTTTTACTTGAAAGCTTAAACATAAATTTATTATTACTTTTATTTATTTTGTAGGTCCCCATCAGAACGACAATTCGATTCCAATAATTAAATAAAATAATCACAAATCAATACCTGTATTGTGAAAACAAATATCAATATACAATTTACAAATTTTGTAAACGCAAATTTTAATATAACAATCTACAAACGAATACAATGACCTTTTTAGAAAAACTGCCTCGGATTCCAGTCCACTAAAAAAAACAAGGTTGAGTGGCTAGTCGGATCTAAGATAATAATCTTGGATCGTAAATTTTAATTTAAATTTTAAAAAAAATACCTTGAATGTTAATTTAAAATTTCCTCTCAATTTGATATTATCGGTTCTAATGAGCTCCCACTTTCTTTATTCGTCTTTACAGTATTTTTATAGTAATAAGATTAGCAATTTGGTTGTTTGTTGCGTTTTAAAATTTATCGTTCTCCAGGTTTCTATCCACACCACACTTCGAGGTTCCTTTCTAGCTGTAGGTAGACCCGAGCTGTTGTATACTTGCAGACCGCTTTTGCTCATGGTCTTACCGTGGCACATGGTTTCCCCTGCTTCAGAACATTTTTAAGATTCGCGTTTCTCAATTCGGTTATTCTCCCGGGCCTTATTTAATTTAATTACTTCGCCATAGTAATCGTTTATTTAACTTTGTCCTGTAAAGGATGCCACTTCTATTTTTCATTTGTATGTTCTTTTTAAGTACTAGATCTACTTAATTGTCTGATTTAGATGGTAAAGTAAACGTTGGCCTTTGCGCTGGTGTTAGCGGTATGTATCTACTTTGTGCTAGCACTTCACGGAAACAGGAAGAGTTTTCGCGATCTAGGGCTTTTCAGCTATTTCTGTAGATTTCCTTTCTTGAATTGTTTGACATATCAGATGATTGCATTTCAAATTGAGCTTACGCATGTCTAGTTAGAAATCGTTGTAAAACTATTGGTTTTATCCGCAAACACTTTAACCCTGTGCAATATCCCGTGCAATGCCCCAAGTGGGAGGTAATTCATTTTACAGTGGCTCTTTTCAGTTTTTTATACTTTATGATTCTAGCGTCCACCTTGTATTCCCCTTTTATTAGGTCTTGGCTTTTTGATTTTTAATTTATTTCATCCACCATGAAATTTTAAGTTCACTCCGCGGATGTAACCGCCACACTTGTAAAAGTTTATTAGTTCTAAACTATCTGTTTCTTTATTATTTGAGACACCACTTGGTTTAGATTTAAAACACCGTTACAAATTATTTTATATACAATCTTTTTAGAAAAATGAATCTGGATCTATAATCAACAAAAGTAACATAAAAAAACTTTTCTTTTAATTGCTATTACAGGTTCGTTTTTGATCGTTCGCATTTGAAGTGTGGTATCGTGATATGAAAATTGTATTGATTTATTATATGAATTCTCAATGATTTAATTTTAAATTCCCAGTTTATTCTATTCGTTTTCCGCCAATTGATAGTTTCTAGTTTAGGAATCAGTATCTGGAACAACTTGAAAGAAACGAACACCTCTAGGCCCTTAAGTTCGAAGTTAATGGTATTTATTTTATTGCCTAATTTCAGGACACATTCCTCAAATCTTTAGGACATTTTAATTGTCATCATACACTATAAAAGTACAGAGTACTTTAAATAGGAGTGTATACAAATTTAATAGATGGCAGATTTTAAACAATATAAAGTTTGAACCTTTCAGGAAACAAGCAACTCCAATATAGCTAGAGTAAAGATCATGCCTTTTTAAATTATTGTACTCTATCCTAGATAAGCTCATGGTCTGCTAGTGGCAATTTCGTTGAATTCTACTTAATTGTAAAAATTATAAGATATATTTTCGTTTTTAGAAAAATATTCCAACCAACATTATTCACATAGATTAAAAAGTAAAAAATTAAGATGTACTCTAGGCGATTGTATGCAGTAGACATATATGAGAGATATTTCAGTGGGAGTAATGGAGCCTTGCATTTAACGATAGACTTGCGCATATTTCGGTGTTAATTATGTTTCATTTTTATTCAGCAGCTGTAGAAAGTTTAGTTTGGTTATTAATCTCTGCTCCTTGTTTGTTAAAGGTTTATTAATTATATATAAAGAAAATGTAGGTAATGAAATCTTACTGTAATAATTTATAACATAACCTTTGCATCTTATTTTAATTTGTTAGATGAATTTTCTGATATTTAGTATAGTATCATATAAATAATGTATATTTAGAAGTTGTGTGGCTGATTTATGGTCATCTTAGTTTTGGGGACTGTTAACATGAAAATTTATTTCATTTTTTAAATTAAAAATTGTGGGATGTATTATATAATTGACAGTATGTGTGGTCCGTATAAATGTTTTCCAGTTTTTGAACTACAAATGAAAAGAACTTTAATAAATTAAGTAATAAACAAGCACATGCGTCCGTGCGGTTATTGATCGATTTTTAATTTTCGCTCTAGTTCCAACAAGACACGAATATATCACCAAAATTTTCAAAATCAGCTTGGGTTTGTGGTCTGAAGGAGGTTTGAGGCAAGCTACTTTCCAGATAAATGCCAGCGAGCTAGGTATTCGAAAGAAGGGAAACTTGATAATAATGATTACGATTTTTTAATGTCCGTGAGTTGGCCATACTGAAGGGTAGCTGCAAGAGACTTAATAGGTGGTAATGTTGTAACTCCTAATTAAAAGATGTACCCGTAACTGTCGTTGCGCGCAGTAATGCGTACACAATATTACTACTGCCAATATTCGTTATGAAAGGAGTGAGGCAAGATCTGAATTTAGAAGTTTTATGTCACCTGATAGCGAAGTGTTTATTAAACCATAATAAGATTCCGCTGTTGAGACCTATTTGTAAGGTGTTTTAAAGTGATTTTTATTCTAGAAATTTTATGCGCACCAATCTGTTCCATTTAGATGGACCCGCCATTCATTGCAACACAATTGTGTCATTAACCTGGATCGAACAAAATAAACTAATTACACTGTGCTACTCAATCTACATTACCAATGCCTTACAGTCATAGCAAAAAATACGTTTTGGACCTTTAAATGTAAAGATTTCCGTATTCAACCTAAGTAGCTGTTACTAGAAATTCCAATGATGACGTTCATCAAGCAAGCGTTCGCTATCAACTTGGTATAACATGGGAAAAGGTGGAATCAATTTCCAATTCCATAAGGTTTGCATGCTGTAAACAAAGATGCGATTTTCCACAATATATTCAAAATTGACGATGCGGCACTATCTTCTTCCTCTTATTTCCATGGTAACTTACAATAATCAATAAAACTTATAGTAAATTTAAACACAGCTACCCCTATAAATATAATGCTTTGCTGTTTGAAAGCAAAGTATAAATAATACAACACGAAAGCTCCAGAAATTAAATTAAAGACATACGCGGTCTAAAAGCAGCAATATGCGGTTAAGTGGTTTGAAATTGGATTTACAATCTACCGCTTTGTGTTTGTAGATATATTACCTAAAAGCCTTACTAAAAGGCAATACATACCGTCCACTTAATTTAATTTTGGGGTAATACAAGCCAATATATTAAATAGATACAAACAAGGTTGCTAAACTATGCACGACAATTTTCTATTTATTTAATTCAATGGGTCAATTCTCTAAATTCAACGTATGTTGAAGTATGAATTGAATTCATCTTGACTTGTAGTGGGTTTATTATTTGGTTGTATGGACATTCTTTAGTTGCATAAAATAGTTAAATTAATGGAATGTTTATAAGTTCCATCTTGATGATTATACTGCAAATATTAAAATTTCCGAAATATTCCTAAATGTATTATGGTTTTTTATTATGCAGAACCACGACTTTGTGTTTGTCTAATAAAATAGCAAAGTGGCGGATACAAAGCTTTATTTATATAACATTACGTATTGAATTTTAATGGTATCTATTAACAAAAACATCTGCATTTTGGAACATATTACTTAACGTAACGGAAATTATTTTATATCGAAGTGCTTTTTTGAAGTCAACTTAGGAACCTTAATCTTTTATTTCGTTTTATTAGCAACAATGGTCAATCCAAACGTAATCACAAGCAATCACCATGTTCGGTTTTATCAAGTGATATTAAAATAAAACGCTTGACTTTGTTAAGATGCTACTGTTCAAAAATTAAATAGGAAGTTCACAGTATTGTAACGAAACTAGTTAATTGTTTTTAAATTGTTTATTTATTTTCACAAATTATAATTATTTATATACACTTAATTATTTAATTATTTATTTCAAAATCCACTAACAGCAAACATTTAAATTTCTATTTATGTATATTTATATTTATATTCATCAGTAACTTATAGCACAAGATTCTAACAAAAACTAACTAAGAGAATTTAATCTGCTATCTACATATAAAAGATAAATTCTAGAACAATACTGAAAGAGATTCCAGAATATTACTCATAATAATGATGTAATAAATCGTAATGCTATGACTCATTGCTGGCCTAATTGAATTGGCAGATATCGGTTACTGCAATGAGTCATTTGTGGATTACATCATCTATTTTATTCTAGAAAAAGGTACTGGATGTTTTTAGAATCTTACATCAGATTTCTATTGTTTCTAATTTTCGTTACTGTATGAATTATTTACATTGCTCTAATAATCTGAGACTTTCGTATGGTGTATATATTTGTCTTTCTAAGTTACTTAACATGGCATTACCAAGGAAGCCACCTAATAGATGTATTTGTAACTCTCGCAAAAACAAAAAGACACGATCAACCAAGTAAGATTGCATACTTTCGAAGGTAGGTAGAACTACGTCCAGCAATGTACACGTCTTAGATAAATTAGGACTAAAATCAGTATAATGTCGAGACTCATTGACATTCTCCGAGGAATATGAAGCTCGAAGTAATAATTTGCCAAAAATATATTCGCGAGAACTGACTTGAAATTTGAAACGGCGATCTTGACCGAGGCGACCCCAATGTCCACCAAAATTACTAAAAGCATTAAAAAAAATAGTACTAAATGTGAACTCAAGCCCAAGCAATGACAAAACTTTGTGTTAAGAAGATTATTAGCATCCCAAATACAGCTAAGCACTAATAGGAAAAAACCGAGCGTACGGCATCAGCTTTCCATGTAGTTTCTTATAAATGCAATTGATGGTTATCAGGACACTTCCAGACTGTGGTATCTTCGTCGTTTATTCAGGAGTGCTGGATTATTATGAAGTTCACTGTCCTTGACCCCTTCTGCATTAATATACACGAGGTTTCTCTAGAAAATTCGTATAGTGCGCGTCTTATTGTTCGCAGAATGGGAGTTGGTGCGTAACAGAGCGTCCTCTGCTCTCGTTAGAACTTAACTGACCCCCAGTAGAAGCCCGGCCGGCTAGAGAGAAGTCAGATAGTTTTGTTGCTTTTTATTTCTAAACCTTTCGCCATGGAAATTTCCGATGATAGCAAGGAACATCGCATCGTTATCAAGCTTCTCACAAAACTTGGTAAAAATGGACCTCAAATCTTCCAAGATTTGGAGACAGTTTACGAAGACAGTACTTCACCCACTTAAATACTGTTGGTTATTTTAACCAACAGTATTTAAGTGGGTGAATCGATTTCGTAAAGGTCGTTTTTTTCATACCAGGGGCATTGTACATCATGATGTTGTTTCCCGGGCCAAACAGGAATGAACAGTTCTACGTTGAAGTGATAAAGAGGTTCAAAGCGCGAATTATTTTGCATTATGGCAACGTGCCAGCGCACACATCACTAACTGTCCGTGAGTTTTTGACCAAAAATTTAATAACATTGATGGAGCACTCACCATATTCGTCCTACCTAGCTCCATGCGATTTTTTTTGTACCCTAAATGCAAGATGCTGGTTCGAGGGAGGCATTTGGGTGCGGTGGAAACGACTAAAAAAGAAACGACGAGGTTATTCAAGAGAATCAACATAGATAAACTGAATAGGTGTTTCCAGCAGTGGAACAAACGTTGGCAGAAGTGTATATTACTGGGGGGGGGGGATATTTTGAAGGGAATACTGTTGAATTGCCCAATTAATAGTATAATGAAATGTTTATTCAACTTCTATACAAATTTTCTAGACAAACCTCGTATGTAAATAGAACATAGTTGCAAGAAAACGTTATACATTCTTAAATACATACAACAATATTATTTTTAGTATACTCTTTTAATATGCACCAAAATTTTTAAATGCAAGGTAACACAGAAGGGCATAGTGTTAGGTGTAAAAGAAGTAGCAGACAACCGGAGAAAGGTCACCGAAACAGTTTTAAGACCCGATTGCGTTTAAAAATGTAGCAATATTTTTAATGGTATAGAATTGAAATAGTTTTTCGACTTACTTGCTTTTCGAATGTTTACAAACTTCATGTTAGTTTAAGAATTGTATTCCTTTTCGTACAATTAGGAATACAAAATATACCACATGGACAAAAAGTCCTAAATAACCTATTTAAGTAAGACAATTGTGTGTATAACTGAATCTATATTTAATTATACTTTTAAAAAGAATGATCCACAAACTGTAACTTGAAATATTAAGCTAACTATTACTTTTCAACGATTATTCAGCCTAAATCAAATAACTTTAACAGTTGGATTTACTATCACGTGCACCGGTTTTTCAGATACTACGTTAAATCTATGGACAGTCAACAAATGGTGACCAGACTGTACATTTTTGTTATTTTAATACAAAATATTCTTAGCCTCAGTAGTATATGTGACAATAACTACACACAATTGATTTATTTTCAAATAGCTTTACAGTATAAAAAAATAAATTAGGTTCCCAACGTAATATTACGTTTGAGAGTACATTACAGTTGAGATTTAACAAAATCGGTAGAAATTGATAAAGCTTTGCTGTTACTTATGAGAAATGTGCAGGAAATGTTAAGCAAGTTCAAGAGATTCAATAGACCGTTTCTTTATATTTACATGATACTGCGTTCATTATAATTTATAACAATATTAATCCAACATTCTTGTACTTTACATATGCGTAGCTATGGTGATGCAATTGTTGGCTACATATTTTAAAAATTTATATGGGTTAACTTAATGTCATGGTGCGATAATATACATTCGGTGATCTGTTTCAAGATCTCATATATATATATATATATATATAAATTGTAAATTTTAAGACAAGTATTTTTTATACATATTAAAAAATTTTTGCATCGGCTGAGGCTCGAACTAAGGATCTTGTGCTTACATGACACACGCTTTAACCAACTAAGCTACCGACGCCCACAGTCTGACAGCAGAAAATCTCCAATATGTATATAATGTCAATTTC
>JAHWXV010296853.1:0-10164 GCA_024586415.1 Phrixothrix hirtus | reverse complement strand
ATATATATATATATATATATATATATATATATATATATATATATATATATATATTCACTTTTTGTTTAAATTAATAAATTATTTATGTTCTTACACCAAAATTGAATTATAAAGCGTTAGTGTATATGTATAGGAAAGTAACTAATATCAGTAACTTTAATTTAAATTTAAAATACGTAAGAGAAAGTCATATGTTCCCTG
The DNA here is from genome assembly GCA_024586415.1 of Phrixothrix hirtus. Lineage (NCBI taxonomy): Eukaryota > Metazoa > Arthropoda > Insecta > Coleoptera > Phengodidae > Phrixothrix > Phrixothrix hirtus. Next base: position 9,963 of record JAHWXV010296853.1, on the reverse strand, counting down.
ACTCCAAATTTTTATATTTTAGTTTTTTTGAAACAAAGATCTTCCAAGCTGAATAATTGCTCTATTAACGTTATATTTAGAATAATCGTCTTAATAGTGTTTTAAGAATGTTTTTTTTATTCTATACTTGTTTTTGAATTTAGTATAAATGCCATATATTTATACAAAAATATATAAAATATAAAAATAATATATAAAATATATATATATAAAATGTGTTTATTTCTTTTTTTCTTTATCGTTGGCAATTTTAATTTGCTTAACAGCTTCTGGTGGTTTTGGTAAGTGTCTCTCTAAATTTGTTACTGGCGAAAAATCCACATTTTCTATCTATAAAAAAAATAAATTATAGAGAACTATGAATACATGGCATGCTGTAAGTGTATGCTCAAACGTTATAGGGAGGCAGAGCAGTATTATACTAACATTATTTTATATATTACTTTTTATCCAGATCAAAGATTTCCGAAAAAGTTGTAGGAGAGGTGTAATCTAATGATTTTAAGCATGCTAATACCATTGGCTACAACTACCTCACTTAAAGAAATTCTATTGAACCCGAAACAATAAAAACTCTTCAATTTTGAACTAGAGGTAATCCAAAATGAGAATAGCCTAAGATGCCATTACATGTGCGCAAATTATTTGCTTCGCCTTTAATTCATTACCAATGTGTTCATTTTACGGAACTTGTCAGTTATAAAACAAAAAATTTAACCTAAAAGCTAGAATCTAATATAATTTCTTCACGTACATATGTACACTAACTACAAAAATGTATTATATCATTTCAATTTCAACTTAAATTAATCAATTGATAAAATAAAAAGAGTATCGACGTTATGGTCTTTTACAAATTATTACAGCTTGATTTTTAACCTTACATTTTATTTATTTTTCTTTATCGTATTAATTTTGGTTTTAGTTAATTAAACTAGGTTTGCACCAACTACGTTTACACATCTAATACCAAATTTGCTTAAAAACAGAAACAAATTGAAGTTGACCAGGATGCGTATGACTAAAGCGACAAAGTAATTGTTATTTATTGGTGGTGTATAACTTTTAGGAGTTGAATAGATTAACAAAAGCCCAATTTAGATTACCGAATTTTTTTAAAATTAAGAATAGCCTTTACGGGTATTTATTCTTTGGCCTGGTAGGCAATGTAATAGCTCTTGATATTATTAACGATTCATTATTTAAAACAACCCTGTAGATTGACTTTATATTTTCACAATGATAATTGTAATTGCCTTATTATAAAATAGTCTAAATCTTTTACATCAAGTGAATATTCAAATTGAAGAAAAGAAATGTTAAGATAATTGTATAATCTAATAAACAAATTGAGTTTAAAGGTCACATTGCATCAATTTATTTAAAATATTTTATATCCATCAGTAGTTTACAAATAATCAGTCGCATTCAAGTAATAATATGTAATGTAAAGTCAATGACATGGCAAGGCCTGTGAAACATTGTAACCCCTTACTCGTCTATAAGCAAGTATAAATATATCAGGTAGTCACTCTTGAAATCTTGAGTTGACAATGAGATGTTAATCCGCTTAACGTAAAAGATGTAACCTCGTATCGAAAGTTCTGATAAAGAAGACATTCGTTTCAGTGCGAGTAGTATGCCCCTGTTTATTGTTATGACCTCGTGTCAGGAACTGTCCTAATTTTTGGAAATCAGACACTAACCGTTTCAGGAACCTGTGAGGCCAAATTAGTACCTCTCAGATGTATCTAATGACTGTCATCTACCTTCCGCCTTTTCGTACTTTACGTGAAATAAGTACGTGTTCTCACGTGTCTAGACTTTGAGAACTTCCATAAAGCTATTCCCAACATAGGTCCACCTCAGCTTATTCCGTTAACATCAAACTGTATATTGCGCATTGATTAACGACGTCATCTGTGAGACATTGTAATTTAAACTTACCACCTCTAGTCGCTTTATTTGACAGGTAATAATCATATGAAGCAACTAAACAGCTATTTATACCGGATTAGAGGATCGAGTGTAATAATTACGAATTTGATCTTAAAGACAGCTATATATCGCAAATTGTGTATTAAAATAAATTAAGTATTTTTAGTTTTAATATTTGTTAATGATTCTACTTAAGCCATGTTTATAAGTCGTCAATCCATTTACTACCATAACATTTTAAGACAAAAAGAATTGATTGTTAAATATCCCATATTTATGTACTAACCAATTGAATTTTTACCTTCGTTATATCGACTTTATTTAAATGTGCTATATTGAAACAGTAGATCATATTATAAATGCTTTTCGCTTTACTAAATTTGATTACGGATTTATTGATCCCCATTAACTGGTTACATAATAAAAAAGAATTGTGATTTTTACCCAGTGAGATTGTTTTTCCTTACTCTTGCACCAAATGGTGGATGAAAATTCTATGTTTTAAAATTAAATCCTGGATCTGGGTGTACGTAGCTATTTTCTACGACAAACACGAGGTAAGCCGGAATTATCTTTTATTCTGCGCTGTAATTTTTTACTTAACCTGTATACGCGATCTGTACAACATTTTGTACAAATGCGTAATGTTATTTGATAGTATACCGAAATAAATGTCAAGACTTCATATGATTGACTTTATTTAATTAACTACGTAATCCACCTACTTTTCTGAACACGCTGAAATGTTATTAAAATGTTTATTTGTGCTGTTACTAATGCATCTTTAACGTTTGAACACAATCTGTATATTAATTACCTGAGGTATAACTGTAATTACATATCTCCTATAAAATTTAGTGTTGGTCATTGGATTTCCATGAAACGTAATATTTTTCAAACCTTTCAATTTACGTAAGCAAACAATTTCTTCCATATTTTTTATCGAATTACCATGGAAGTACAGTATCTTTAAATTTGGACATTGAAGTATATCCTAAAACAATATTTACCAATTCTAATAATAATATTAACATAAATTGCTTAGTTACCTCAGAGATTCCAGTTATGTAATTAAAAGAAAAATCTATCCAGCCCAATTTCTCGGGTTTTTCTAAAACACTCTGAACAAATTTACCGACAAATTTGATACTCGTTAATTTGTTATTGTTTAACCAAATTGATCTTGTTAGATACCTTCTAGTTTCGACTCCACGTTCTGGAGTTCCAACACGAGTCGCTCCTGGTGCATCAAAAACTACCTCTAAATATAATATTGCTGTACTAATTTTAACTTTTCTTTATTTACCTTTAGAATGTTTTACTTTTTTAATTATATATTGGTATTTTTCTTAATATTCGTATTTATTTAACTCCGTAATTGTCTATTTAAAATATAATTTTAAATAAATTTTACTACAATAACATACACAGGGTGTTCGCAAAATAAGCATCTTACCTAAATAGCACAGTTTTTCTGATGTACAACAAAAAACTATAATACATTCTTTTACTAAAATCCACAATTTTCGAAATATTCACAATTAAAATATTCAGGCCATTCCTGTTTTTAATTTGGTTTACTGTGTCCAACAAGAAATGACTAGCTGATGTATGATGTAAACGATTTAATAGCACTATTAATGAATATCTTCAGCTGATTGTTAAGTAAAGCAAATGCATTCATACGATAATTACTGTTTGACTTTCTTCCTTAAATTTTCTTGTGGTCTTTCAATTGTGACAAATGTAAAATTCCTTTAAAATAAGAACGAAACTTGTAATTAATAGATACTATTTTCAGGGCATTTATATTATTAAAAAGGGAAACATCTTTTCAATAATTTTAACTTTTAAACATGTTATACATTGTTTAAATTATAAAACACTGCTTTAGCAACAAACAGTTACAGAAATACGTTTTTTCCCTAAAATGGTTGTTCTGAGCAATTTGACCGAAGAATACGTTCAATTTGGTAAAAGATTTTCTCGTTACAATATGATATTAAAATCAGAAAGTTTCGAAAAATAAAGGAGGTTGGGAGAAAAATACCTTGTATCGCCACCATAACCGACACCTCTAAGTTTTCTTAAATTTTAATTTCGGAGATTGCAGAATGTATCTCCCATCATTTGATAGTAATAATCGAAAAGGCGATTTTTTGTGGTTTTCGTTAGACAGTTTTGTTTTTTAGGGTGCAGTTTAGAAAAACAAAATTATTAAAGCGTTTGGCTTGTATATATGTTTAGAATACGCCCTTTAAGTAGCATACCTAGCACCCTATATATCAATCAATACATACGTTGTATAATCCTATTATAGCCACCCCCGATTGGTGTAATGGTTAGGATGTTTGCCTCTAAATCTAAGGGAGTCGAGTTCAAACCCAATCTAGGTCGATAAATTTTTCAGATAGGGAAATAAAGTCGTAGGTCTCTTAATATGTTTGGCGGTGAAACCACAGGGGGGAATTTAATACTAAAAATTATCAACTTTTCTCTTCCATGAATTTTAGTTTTATCCTCGCCGTATTTGGCGGTTAATCAACAGAATCGGTAGAGTCACTAGCGCGACTAGCGGATGTATTTGTTACTACTGATAATTGTTGCCGTTTGACAGATGGTTACGTATCAGTGCAGTAGTATGAGTGCAGTTGTGCTTGTGTAAAATGCTGTATTCAATCCAGAAGAAAATAGCTATAGTTGAGACCTATATTCATTCTTAATTGTTTGAAGAAACAGGTCAAGTGTTTTTCGAAAAATTTCCGAAGCCAGTATCCCACCTAAAAGTAGCATATACGATTTAGTTGAAAAGAATTGCGTACAACAAGTTCGGTAGCAAATGCAAAACGAAATAGGCAACCTTCCAATACTATACTTAAAGGAAAGAGTTTAAGTATCTAATCCCCACAATATTGAAGAATTGAAGGTGGACATTGAACGAGAAATCAACGCAATTGACAACAACGTTTTGCGTCAGACGACCCTCATTATGATCAATCGAGCATAAAACTAGATCGATGCCCAGGGTGATCATTTTGCACATCCATTGTAACAATAATGTTAATAAATGCAACATTAGATTACGTATCATTCATAAAATTTCATTCCAACATAATCTACGGATTCTGCAGCGATTATGTTATGGGTTCGATTTTATGTTGCTCACCCTGTATAATGAATTATGTGTATCTAATCTATGGTTACATATTTTGGAGAGATTAATATTGCTGTTATTAGTTATTATTAAACTGGTTACAACATTAATAATTATGGGTCAATGTTATGTAAGAGGTTGTAAGTTACAAAAAATTATCTCTATGTATGTGTCTCCTTGTAGATTTTTAAATTATGGATTAAAACTGTTGGACGGCCAGAGATTATCTAAGAGAAGCGAAGCAATTATCGAGTGTGTGCTAGACATTTTAAAATAGAAGATAAGTTTGAAGTATTTAATAGCAAAACAAATTAAAAATATTTTAATGCGCCTTCATTGCTTTCAACTGATATGTTATGACCTACATAGTAGGGAAACTATAGTTATATGTGTTCTTATGGCACTGGAAATGCCTTACAAACGCTTTTGCTTATCTAAGGTTTATGGTAATAGTTATGTAATATTTCTTTCTAATAAAATTTTACTTTGTTCAAATTTTATTGTATTATTGATTTATTGATATTAATTCAATTACTGCATAAAGCAGTTGTTAAGAATAATTATTTCCATAAAGTTGAAATGGTGAATATTAAACCTAGATTAAAACAATAAACGTAAAGGTTACTTTATTTTAAAATCAACTTTAACTTATGTAGTTCCAATTGTATAGACAATCGTAGTTGTAGCAGTAAAAGTAATTTTAAAATTAAACGCAACTATAAATTTTATTATAACATTGCCCCTTGGTAACAGAATTATAATAGTACTTCTAAACATTTTAATCTCATAGCCATGGTAGAAATATTTATACAAGTAACATTAGAATAGAGCCGCCCCTAACTGGTGTAGTGGTTAGCATTTTTACTTCTATGTCCAAGGGACGCGGGTTCAAACCCGATCGAGGTCGGTAAATTTTTCAACCGAGAAAAATTTAAATATATGCCTTCTTCCCGGACAAAAAAGTAAAATCGTAGGTCCATGTCAATGTGATGTTTGGCACGTAAAAATACTGGCGGTGAAATTCCTCCAGATCCGGCAAAATTCTAGTAGGCATGGCGAAATGACTATATAATAGTTCTAGTCCAAAAGGACTAAGGGAAATTCCGCATCCCGAACCTCAGCCACAAAAACAAACAAACAAACAAACATTAGAACAGATAGTACAGATACTAAAATTGCGCTACCGACATGTAGTAAAACATTACGAACAATTGAATAACAGTTGGCGCATTTTAAAACTACCACTGCGCCATATGCAATGAGGGAGGTGTAACTAAAATAGTATTTTGTTTTTCTATGGCCTATGGCCTATCTATATTATAATTTATATATTTAATCTGTGATTGGAACTCCTCCAGGTTCGACAAAATTCTTAAGTATGGCGAAATGACTATAGTAGTTCTAGCTAAGAAAGAAGGTCAAGGGAATTTCTGTAACGTGAAGTCTCAGTCGTAAAACAAACAAATAATAGTCCTATTATAATCCCTAAATGTCACATATTTGACATCAAAATTACATCATTATAACATCAGAATATCAATTTTGATATCAAATGGCATTAAGTATGGCTGCTGAATGTCAAATTTTTGACATAAAAAGGCGCTTTCGATATTTGAACTGTTGGGCCCCATTGTACTATAAAAATTATTGATGAAAGGTAAAAGAAAAAACTGGAGCAGTTTAATTATCGAAAATACCTAAAATGTCAAAAATGTATTATTATGACACGTAATTGCCACATTTCTGATATGCAAGTTATTTAAAAATTTCACCTGCCCCCTTCTGTCCAAATACTAACCGTCCCTGACATTACTTAACTTCAATGAGCGAACGAAAATTGGTACTTTCAAATCGTATCATTATAACCCTTTTACATAGGATAAAGTTTTACAAGTATTAACTATTAAGACATTTACTAACTTACAATAAAAGTTGAAATATAATAAAAATAAATTGATGGAAGTAACTTCTATATAGTCGCAAATTTCAAAAAATTGAGCACTGTGGCAAAGACATTAAAGATGTCTTTTCACACATACACTATGTGAGTACTAGGTAACTTGGTCAATTAAGAACCGTCAGAAGATACAGACCCAGGTTTCAATCTTGTTAGAGACCATCGTAATATTATAAATTATAGCTAAATCGTATAACACCACTGCATAGAATTAAAATAACCAAAGTCAATTTAATCAATCTACAGTGTGATCTCAAATGTTATCAACACAAAATAAATAAGAGATATCAAAAATTCACTGTGTAAATACTTTAAATAATAGATATTTATTCTTAATTAATCTACGCGTTCAACAATTGTGATGAAATCGCTATGCAAAACTTTGCTGATAAAGTTCTTGGTTCATCACTTCTATAGATGTCGTTGTCGCTAAATTAAAAGAAAGTATACCTATTATCAAAATGAAGAAATAATGACAATTGTAAAACCTATGGAAGCAAGATTACTTCAATTAAAACAAAAAGTTGCACTAGTGAAATTTGCTAATAATAAGCAATACAAAAGGTTAAACAATTTTAGGAATATTTTGCGCAGCAGAGGAAAAAGATGAAAATACCGCAAATTAAATTCTGCACGCGCTGCATAGACTATTGAGATGTGGTTTACAGTTTAATATGATCCATTATTAATAGTTGAAGGGAACACGAATTATAATTACGGAAGGCCTTACAAAGTCCCAATATCTGTTATATAAAGAAGCGTGTAAAAAGCTGGGAGTTAAAAGGCATGGGCGAATAATGGTAAAGTGTTGTTAAAAGTGATAATGGAATTAAACCTATGCTTCTGTTGGCTATCTGGGCGATTAAAATTGTAGTGCCAAATGTGTCTCCTACCATTAGACGAACAAAAAGTATCTGCTTGATTAGTATAGTAAATATTTCTATTTATACATGAAACTCCTATTTTAAAAATTCCCATACCGTATCCTCTATTCAAAATATTGTCAGTTTAGTTACATACAAGTGCATTTCCTTTATTTTTTATTTACTTTTTATTCAAAATATTGCTAGCTAAACTAGTATTTATCTTTAAACCTATTAGTAAGTGAAATTTGACTGACTTTGGATATTTCTCTTTCAAACTAACTATTACAAGTTATAATTTGCTTAGATAGAATAAAAGCACTGGGAACAGAGAGGCGTATATTTGAAGAATAATATACAACTACAAAATTTGACATGCAGTGGAAGCTACTTTGTTTTCAAATGTTAATGTCCAAAAAATACTGAAAAATCATCATTATGACATCAATTTTCAACACTAATGCCATTATGATAACCAGGCATAAATCTGAATTCATTTGGAGATCGGCTTGCTGCCGATAATCCGTGTTAATCTTACCTACAAAAATGCCAATATATAAATTATGAAAGCAAGCCAAAATCTAAATTGACTCCTATGTCAAACTTAAGTCTGAGCTAATTAACAAATTACCTTCCAAACTCTTTAATTTCTTAAACGTTAAGTCAAGTGGATTTCCAACATCTATCTCTTTTTCTTCAAGTAATGATTTACTCTCTGCATCTGCCATAATTGCAGATTAATCCACTCCCTTATTATTTATAAAAAAATTAATATTTCAGGTTTAAAAATCACTAAAATTAAAGTATATGTGTCATTCATGTAAGTGAAGAACAACTGACTGTAAAAATAAATACATTGATCACTAGTATTTTCCGTTTCTCTAATATACCCGCAACGTCAAAAATACGTATCAGGAAAATTACTTATTTAAAAGAAGAATTATCTGATGCAGTTAAGCGCATATACTAAATATATCGGTTAAACAAGAACTAATGTTTTTTTGATGTCCCATGAAATAATGAAGAACAAAACAACACGTAAACATCAAATTTGTCGGTCCGGATTGGTGTAGTGGTTAGCATGTTTACCTCTACATCCTAGGGACGTGGATTTAACGCGATCAAGGTTGGTACATTTTTCATCGGAGAAAAATTTAAAAAACATACCTTCTTATCGGATAAGGAAGTAAAATCATAGGTCTCGTGTCAATGTGATGTTTGACACTTTAAAAATCCCTACTGGCGGTAGAACTCCTCCAAAATCGTCAAAATTCTTGTAGGCATGGCGAAATGACTAGAAGACAGTTCTAGTCCAATAGGGACAAGGGAATTTCCGCATCTCGAAGTCTCAGCCACAGAATAAATAAAAAAACATGAATTTCAAGTTTTGCTATATAAATCTACTGTAGGGGTATGGTAAGAACATAAAAATTATTACTTACCGGCATTTTAGGTTGGTTCGTAGAAATTGGGTTTTAGACATAGGTGATATCTTAAGTATCCCTTCAAGCTGTTTCACAACACACTATCTTCAATAACGTATCTATTTTAATTAGAATTAAACTTAGCAATAATTTTATAAAGTAAACTTTATTAACAGAGCTTTATAAATATGTCTAACTAAGTCAATCGAATAATGAACTTGTAAAAAGAGCCTTACGCAAAGAATTCGAATTAAAAAATTAAATTCGTTTCTAAAATGTTAAAAAGCAAGTCCCAACAATTGGTATTAAATTAATTGCATATTTTGAACGTGAATGTGTGCAGGTTTTTAAATAGGCAATGGGACAATTGTAACAAAAATGTTAATTTTTAACAGTTTTAAGTTGTTCAAGTATTTACATATCTCTTTTACTTTCTCTTACCAATATGAAATATAGTATAGAGAAAGTATTGTCTTCGTCCAAAATTTTCTATGTCGAAATTTTAGTGGAAATGCACGTTTCGGAGTCCCCTGAATCCGAAAAACATGTTTTTAAAAATTGGTCTATCTGTCTGTCTCTATGTGTGTGGGTGTGTGTGTGTGTGTGTGTGTGTGTGTGTGTGTGTGT
>JAHWXV010296844.1:0-12279 GCA_024586415.1 Phrixothrix hirtus | reverse complement strand
AGTAAATCGTCATAGAAATTCGTTTGTAATAATAGAACATTCAAAAATAATCAGAAAGTTATTTAAAATACTTTACAAATTTGAAATATTTACGAATTCAGTGGCAGTAGACAGAAACGCACCTGTTAGTTTTTTGTAGGCATTTACGATAATTAAACCGTTCCACACCAGTAGAAATGTTTTATTTCCATTGTATCATAAAAACTATTAATGAAAGATATAGAAGGAATACTGGATCGGTGTGAAGCGGTTTAATTATCGTAAACACCTATTATGTATCATTACAATATCTAACATATTCGACGTTATTCTAATCAGATCTACTGTGAAGTTTTGTAAAACTTGTAAAACGTACAGGAACAGTTTATTAAGATATTTAGTAATGGAAAAAGGATATGTGAAGGCTAAATTCAACGACCTACTCAGAATGAACATTTTTATGGTAGGAGAATTTCTTAACTTGATACGCGGTTCAACTTAGCAGAATTCAGAGGCGCGAAGGCACAAACGTAAATAAATGAATCATGATACTATTTTTAAAGTAATAGTATCATGAAATGAATATGGTTGCTTATATAAAAATTAGTTAAATACTGCAAAATTGTTTTACGAGTCTAACTACTTATTTTAATTATTAAGGTATTATTTATTTTGTAGATCAAAAAGGCAGTCCTATGGTGATAATGCTCTAGGATATGTACAAAGTAAACGGGACAATAATAGTTGTATTGCAAAAGCAAAGATATGCTCAGATCACCGAATTCACAATAAAGCATGTATGGTGTCATTAACAATAGATGAAATCGTAGAAAATATTCACTATTACGATTGTGCAACATTACCTGACAATTAATTTGAATTTAATTGCTATCGATAATGGTACATATAAAAATTATTGCAATCCAGTAGGCTGTAAACATTCGTTAGTATTATTAATGTGACTCCTACTGATGTTACGTATTATTGAAAAAAGGCTCGCTTGGCTACTGTTGGATCTACAGTCAAATTAATAACATGTAGGATTTTGAACATGTATTTATTTTTACAGTGAGGTACGAAACACTACTTATACATTTTTTAAAGTGTCATATGCTATTTGTGTTGTACAAAAAGAAACCTCATCAACGTGTTTTCGAGATATTTACAATTTAAGACCGGCTACCGAACTACCAGCATAGAGCGCTACTGGCTGTTGACGCCACTTGACCGCGTGTCGCATTCCTGGTCAAATGACGTCAAATTCGGAAATTCAAATTTTTGAGGCATATGAAAAGCAATAAATTGTCTAAAACCACGAATATAGTTAAGGACTGCTTCAACATGTTATATTTCTACAAAAAAAAATAAGTGTAATTTACCAATTGCATTGTTCAATATTATAAAGCAGTAACAAATTGTTGGCCTAAGTTACCGTTACCATTTTCAGAAATCGAATCAAGTGTTTCAAAATTCTGAAAGAATCAAAGACAATGTTCTTGACCTAAACCAATAGAATTATTATATCTAAAATCTTCTTACTGTACATTTTTCTTGAAACTAACTCTAAAAGAAAATTGTTCCAATTAAAATCTAAGATCAACTGAATATTACACAAGAAGGCAAATATTATTTTGTTGTATATGTAAATGATACAATCCTCTTGTTATAGGAAAGATTTCCCGAAATGTGTAAGTCTGGGAAGAGAAAATGCTGCCGGTCTTAATCAGGTTTTATACATATTGTACAGCTCCCGAACTAGTTCGAGTTAATTAAAAAAGAACAAAAAGCGTTTAGATCCATCGTGTATTGCAATAGAAATACACCTGTATCAACAGAAAAAGAATGCCAAAGAAAAAAGTAATAACTAACTTTTTAAACACTCTGCAGCATTTTATTTATTGACTGTTTGAGCTTCCTATAAGATTTCCTAAACCTAATTTAAATCTTAGGCATAGTTCTAAAATTTCCATAAAATGATTTTCCACTAAACGGGTTATGAAAAACTTATTTCTTAACGCTGAAGTTCTTAGATGACGTTCTTCGCGTCCAGATCCATGGTGACGCTCATAAAGGCCTTCTTTAGATCACCTCAACCAACATTTTAATATTGTTGCTACATTGCGATCCACATGGATGGCAATTTCCCGAAGTGAAAGTTCGGTCTCTCATACCATTGATTCGGCCTCGTTCAAATTGATTTAGTTGATGACCGTTTGCAGGTTGTCCAACTCTACGCACTTTTAGCGCTGTGTTTAATATGATATGAAAGCTGATAAAAATTATTCATTTGTTATTGTTTTGTTATTAATATGAAATAAAAAAGTATACAAGAAAAATCATGATATCACTGGAATTCTGTCTTCAAATTGTAATTCCTTTCTTTTAATGATGCAATACAACTTCCGTGAAAATTTAAATAAAATTACTTTGTATATACCAGGTGTTACATTTTTATTCAAATAATAAGAAATTGCTATATTAATCACGCCTACGTTAGTTCATCAAAGTTTTTGCTAAATTCAAAAGTTTTTACTTAAAAAATCGTTGAAATAACATTATTCACTCAATTTGTCAAAAATCCTTAAAATTTCCAAATTAAAAGGTTAATCTGACATTTCTGTGTTCAAGTGTAACGTTTCTACGAAACACCATAATAACGCGAAACGCGATTTAATAGAATTCCTAAAATTCTACGCGTTCTCGCTATATTAATGATTAGGGAATTTTAATTAGTAAGACTAAATTAAAGACTTAACAAACTTTAAGAAAGTGTCCAATACTGTGCGCGAGTGTACAAATTTAATTTAAATAATAGATAAAAAAATTGCTTAATTAAAAGCTGTTATAAAAATGCTATAAGCTAATTAACAAAGATTACGCAACCTGATGCAAATATTGTCCGTTACCACCCGAAATCAGTAAAGATTTTTTTGATAATTAATCATAAGTAACTTAAACAACGATTTCTGATGAGTTAAATATTAATTAATTAGTAAAAACTAATTAAAAGCTATTTCGAAATATTCCATCATGCAGTGCAAGCGAATTATTTAAAACACATGTAATTGTTATCCGCATCGATAAGATAGCAAACAAAGAAAGCCATGCGAGTTTATATTCGCAGAACAAAGAACGCGAATACAAATTTAAGTGTAAATCAGATACTTTCACGAACTAAAAATTAGTCTTCCCATGAGACCTGGTACGGGACATTACCTAGCGCAAAGACCGTAAAATCTTTTCTATTAAGTTAAGCTATTTTGCTAATAACTTTTACAGCGAGATTGACGCAACTTCCCTGCGACTCGTTCAGTTTGTTAGAAGCCTGATTGCTGTTCAAAACTGTTGGAAGACACCGTATGCTAGAGGTCTAAATACAGAGTTTCTAGAACGACGCTCTAGTTTTCGTTGCTCTGTAACGAAGGTAGACTGAGATCAGAACATTCTATCCTCGGGGACGCTCGTGACTGTGCATTCCTTGCGTTATTACCGCCGAATTAAAAACTAAACTGCCGTTGGGCCGATTACTAGCAAGTTGCTCTGTAACTGATTGTGAACGACGCCAAGCATCTTTCAGCGTCGTCATGCGTCGTATTGTAGCGATAGCGGGACACACGTCTACGCTGAACCGAAACCATTCACCGAACGGAATAGTCCGTCGTTCGCAAATGTGTAGCTGGGTTGCGATTTGCGAAACGACACTATTTCTGGATAGACGTTTAGCTCCTACTGAGTGGCAGCCCTAGTCGTGGGTACACGCTAACGCCTCCTTTCCGTCCGGTCCGACGCGAACTACGCCCCCGAACACCGCTGAAAGCGACGCACTCGAATACAGGATTCAAAGCATATTGCCAATCCATCTATTCAAATCTATCAGTAGATAAGAAATTAATAGAGCCTAGGAAATTTGTGCCCGTCGCTCGCCCGAGCGCCGCGACAAAATTCACATCACTGTAGTCATATAAGCCTCATGTCAATATTGACTTAATCCACGTACACAAGTAGTTGTAAATAATTTGCTTTGTCTGCTATAGAAGATTTATAATTATTTTGTTAGCGAATTAGAATGATTTTAATTTTTAGTTTTGTTTATGTTCGAATTACCGATTTATTTCTGTAAATAAATTAGTGTTGTTACATATCTTTTTGGTTCCACCGATGACCGAAACGAACATTAACTAAAAGTTCGTTTCATGGCCAAAGTTCGAGCGACGCTAGTTGCATAAATGACGTTCACCGTAAACTAGCTATTTCACCGACCTCCCGACCGCTACACCAATCGAGACGACGGTCTTCAGGGCCACTAAGAGGAATGCAAATTCTTTATATTCTTCGTGTACTTTTCACTAAGGACTGAATCGTTACACAAGGTCTTAATACATTCCTAAACTGAGATATCTTTTTCGTTACCTGTAATTCCTAGTTTTTGAAATATCTCAAAGCCGTCCATCAAAATAAGAAGAGGAATTCAAAATATGTAACTGTTGTATTGCAAAATTTAAAACGGTATCAAATTGTTATGTGGGAAAACTTTGAATTCAAAGTCTAAATTTTCAAAATGCACAGTTGATAAAGATTTCATTTTTGTCAAACTTTTTGAAATCGTCAAAATTTGTGTTTGTGAGTTCAGGAATTGTCAGCTAATTCTGCCAAGTCATCCTCATAATAGGTTTGGTGCTTGGATATACAATTCAAGTGAATGATCCTAGAAGATTACGATCGCTTTCTGTCATCATTGTTTTGTTTGCAGAAAATATCCAGAGAACTATATAGTGTTTATTTCTAAAAGCTATTTGTTCCATTTCTTATCACTGTTAAACAAATTCAATAAAGCCCTTATTTTGGCATTATTCGTCAATTTTATTCAATACAATTTAGTGACTAAGAAATTTAATATGGAAAAATTGTCAATACTTTAACAATCAAACGTATTTAAGTCACCAAACCACCAGTGAAAATTTAATGAATAAACATTTGTTAATAAGTTCATTTTTCCGAAATTATTCATCAAGAAAATATCATTATTTTTGTCAATATTTTTCAGACTGTCACAATGAGGTCAAAACAAAATATTTAAAGCGTTTGGTGAAAAAGCTCCCTGAATAAGAACTGTTTCGACGAAATTTGATTGATTAGGTCGTTATTCAAAGAACTCCTCTCGCATTTGAGAATACTTTACAAGTTGACAAAATCAGAAGTTTTAGACAAAAATTGAAATTGTAGCGATCTTTAATCATCGCCTTTCTCGTGTTAACATTTTGTTAAACCCTTAATTTAGAAGAATCCTAATGTAACTTTATAGTATTTGAAAAAGTTTTTGAGTAGTTGAAAAGTTTAAAAATGTTGTCATAATTGCTCGGGATAGAACACTTTTGAAAATGATATTTCAAAGCAGGTACACGTGTATGGTATTTCAAGAACTTACGAATTGTTTGTCAGTAGTGGGGAAAGGTTTCTGAAGAAGATGAAAACGGTACCAATTCAGTGCATGAAAGGGTTTCTTTAGATGATAATTTGTTTGATGTTTAACGTCTTTAGAAGAGTGTGCAAGAAACTTTGTTGATAACTCAAAAGTTGTTCTTCACTAATACCGAGAGCATTAGCAATGTTAATAAATTTTTATATGTTCCTATCATAGATCATACTGTCACCTTGGGAGAAGATGTATGTTCAATCTTTAGTTAAATTTTGCTAATAGTAGTTGGACTTTTAAAATCCAATTTTAGGTTTGTGTTTAACCGGAAGTACTAGTAAAGACAGTTTATCTTTCAAGCAACAGATAAATTATTAATATGAAAAAACCCTTTGAGGATATAGGTAGTAAAAGTAATTAGGTCTTACAAGTAAATTGATACAAGTTATAGAGACTGTTAATTCGAGACCTTTTAAACTCAGACAATATTCTTTGTCGCCGTATATGTTAAATCACTTTGATAAGCAATTTTTAAGTTCATTAGTAAAAGCAGACTTGTATAAATCTACAAGAGTGACTTTATTTCAACCTCTGATGATACATAAAATAATGGCAAACGTAAATTCATAAATGAATTTAGTACCAAAGTTAGGTACGATGGGGAAGTCAAGAAATTTGCGAAATGGAGAGGTTAGCGAGAGAGCGGATTATTGCAGCGACGTCTTATTAGTGTAGCTGGAGAGTCTCATTGTGATTGGGCTATTAATTTCAGAGTTATTATTGATCAAACAACCAAAGAATGCTAAAAATATCGACAACAGGAAAAATCGAATTTCGTGCGGTTAGAAAATTTCTAACAAAACAAGGAAAACCACCTCAAATCATTTTGAATGAGATGTCGTTCATTGACGGCAACTCTTGTCTTGGTAAAACCATGATTTATAAGTGACATAACCTTTTTAAACAAGGAAGAGAGTCGATTGAAGACGACCCCCGGTCAGGTCGCCCGATTGAAGCCATCTCCGCATACATTGCGGAAAAAGTTGAAAAACTTGTACCTAAAGATGCTCGTTTAAGGAAGAAACAACTTGCAGAAATATTCTTCATTTCCATCTTGGTATGTCAGAGGTTAGTGCAAGATGGGTACCCAAAATGCTCACACCACTACAAAACGAAGATCGTGTTGAGTGTGCACGCGAGTTTTTAAACCCCTGTCGAGACGACAGAGATGAAATTTTGAGCCGAATTATTACGGGAGATCAAACTTGGGTTCCTCATTTTGAGCCTGAATCTAAGCAGGAATCTATGCGTTGGCATAAAAAGGGCACACAACCCCCAAAATGTCGAAAGTGTCACAATGGACCGGGAAAATAATGGCAAGGGTTTTTTTAGGGTACGGAGGGTAACCTGCTCATTAATTACAAAGGTAAAGGTGTTTTAATAACGGGGATCTACTATGCTGATTTTCTGAAGCAGCTAAGGAGGTGCTGTAAAGGCAAAAAGACGAGAGAAATTAACAAAACGTATGCTGCTTTTGCACGACAACGCGCTAGTGCATTGAAGTCATGTTGCTATTATTACACTTCAAGATTGTGGCTTTCAAATATTAAAACAACCACACTACAGCCCAGACTTTACACCCTCGGACTATTATTTGTTCTCCAACCTCAAAAAGGGCTTCGTGGGAAGAAATTTACGAGCGACGATGAGGTCAAACTTTCAATTTCGGTTTATTTTGATGGAAAGGATAAAACACTTTTTTATAACGGTATAAATAAGTTGATCGAAAGATCTAAAAAATGTATTACTATCAAGGGAGAATATAGTGAAAAGCAAAACTAACAAAATTTACTATTTCACCCTCCTTCTCCCCCATTTCACGAATTTACCGACCTCCCCCCCGCCGTACAAACGCGGTTACTATTCAACATTATCACCTCAACAATTGGGGCATTTGTCATATCTGCGGATAAGCTTTGTAGTCCGCTCTGGGGAAATGGTTTGTGGTAGGATGATTTCAATAATTAAATGTTTACCATAGGAGCCAACACATTCAGATGAAAATAAATGTAAAATCACAAATTTAATGTGTAGAACTTATTAATCTGTAATTTCAATTTAATAAATACCAACACAGACAAAATTACTAAAATAATTAAACCCAAAACGATTGAAATAAAATTTATTGATATACTAAAGTTGTTATCTTAAATATCAACTCAAATAAATTAAGAACAAACGATATATAATACCTGCAAAACAGCGGTATATAAATCATAAATATGGTTTATACAAAAAACGTCAATATATCGAAAGCTATGGCAAACACACAAATCCTTGCAAAGTTAAATGTACATAAAGCTTTTAAAGCTAATATAAATACTTACATTCTTCGCCTGGTAAAAGGCATGCATTTTTTACTTTCTCCTACCTATATGAAATATGGTATAAAGTATTGTTTTCGTCCAAAATTTTCGATGTCGAATTTGAGCGGAAATACACATTTTCGGGTTCCCTAGGTCCGAAAATCATGTTTTTATAAATTGTCCTGTCTGTGTGTGTGTGTGTGTGTGTGTGTATTGGTGCGTGCTTGCGTGCGTGCGTGTTTGCGTGTGTGCGTGCGTGCGTGCGTGCGTGCGTGCGTGCGTCCGTGCGTGCTTGCTTGCGTGGGTAAACGGAAGTACTTGGATTATTAGTTATGAACGACATGTCTCAAAAACAAATCATCATATGAAAATGAAAAGCCGTATTTAAGTTTTTTATCTTGACAAGAATTTAGTTAAAATCTAATGACCAGAAGTGCTACTTTATTCTTGATATTATTAAGTATTTTGCGATTTTCTCGAAAACGTCTAACAATTTTTTTAAAACTTCCGGTTCGTGCGTCTTTGATATGCTTTTACGTGAACTTAGCGGTTTTGCTGAAAGATGCAATGAAGCGAGTTATCAGAGAAAATCTCTGGAGTTAAGCAGGGTTTTGCGTTAGAGTTATCGTTCCCAAAATAAATGTAAATAATATTTTAATCATTTGTTGACATTTGTATATTTGTACGTGTTGTCTCACACCAGATACTTTCTATTGCATGCAAATGAAGAACCCATTTTCTTCATTCCAGATGGCTATAAAAAATATTAAATGCTGAAACATAATTACAATGTTAAATGTTTTATTTATATCAGAGCACAGATTATTAAATTTTCTTAGTGTTTACAAAAAAATGTTCATTAGTCTAGGTAAAAAAATAACAGCTTTAGATAGCCAAGGTCATATAGGTAAAGACAGTATCATTAGATCTACAGCGGAATTTGGCATTGGTGGACGCCTGATCAAGATGCCTCTAAGGTTTCACTAGATTCCGATTTCTGAACTTCTATAATTGATATTTTCTGCAGTTTTAAAGGTACATAAATTACTTCCCTCTGAAATTGCATTAAATAGGACTTGATATTTGTTCCAAATTATCGTTTTAACCAAAAAAATTTACTTTCCAGACATTTGGAATTTTTGAAACCTAGATTGACGACGTACTTCCCGGGACATTAATAACTTGGAAACACTCTCGTAATTTATTATCAGAACGCTAAATTTAAGTTGCAAAGCGGGTTCGACCGTTTTGTTTTCTAATTTGGAAAATCTGAAGACTATCTACAAATTATAAATTCGTTAACCAAAAAACTCAGTTTTCATGTACAAATCGACCGCATCGCATCATAGCTGATTTCCGTATCCCCATTTTTGAAAGAAAATAATCTCTACCAGCATGTATTTGCGCATAGATAAAATTTATGCTATCCATGAAAGCCAGTTTATAAAAATCAATTCTAAATAAATAATCTCCTGTAACATTGTTAGAAAACTGTTGTTAACAAAAGGCTTACTGAAATGCAAAAATACAATTTCTAATTTAGAAGAAAATTACTTTGTTTAATGCACACAACAAATAACCAAAGTTTTAAACAGTAAAATAAATCTTTACCTTCAACTAAACTAGATATTGAAAGTGAACGTTTAGGAAATATATGTACCAGGTACATTAATAGAGTAACTGTTCCATCACTTTTAAAGTTAACTATATTTGTCTAAATAACTACCATGGTAATTAAATATTATGTGCAGTTTATTTAATCAAAAATAGAGCACAACAATATATTGATCACTCGTACAGACGTACAGACAATTTCTAAAAGCAGATTTTTTGGACTCAGTGGACCTGGAAACACGTATTTCCGCTAAAACCTGGACATCGAAATTTTTGACCGAGAACAACCTTATCCCTTCTATATTTTATATAGGACAAGAGAAAGTAAAAATAATTAAACGATCTAATAAACTAACAAATGCGTGCATGAAGTCAAAGGCTGTAAGATAAGCATTAATAGAAAATCCTGTAATTAATAAGTGAACTTCGTTGGTTGGTTGGTTATAATTATTAAATACATACATATGCATCGTAGAAAGACATGTATTTAATCAATGCTTTGCCAACAGACACGTGATGCCAAGATAATAATATTTATTAATAGCGTCGTACATCAAAACAACTAACAAAGTGCTTAACTTAAAAATTATTCAATGAGGGACATTTGATTCAATTAACTAATAATAATTTAAAAACAATTTACCAAGATCAATTATTCAATAACGAATAGTTCACTCACACGGAAAATAATTTTGAAGGAACTCCAATGCAGACCACATTTAACCTCGCCACTCTGCACCCTCAGATCGAATCGAATCACCCTAATAACATAAATTTTGAATTTCGTTAATGATTTAAATTAAATATAAAGCCAAAGCGTCAAATAGTTCGGCTCACTCACAATGAGAAGCCAGCTAAAATTAAAATTATTAAAACTAAATGTTAACAATAATAATTTTGAAGAAGTGTTCTCCCGGTGCTAGCGAACAACTTACTGGCAGTTGCATCACTTTCCCACCTGAAGTCCCGTGCAACACAATGCCAGATTCAGACATAAACCTCTCGAAGTCGGCATAGAGTTGTTATAACAATTTGAAGATGTAGAATTTAATACTTTTTTAAGAAGTGGATTTATTTATTAAGTTAAAATATGATTTATTGTTGAGTCAGAATTATGTATTACACTTAAATATTTTAATTTGAAAATGTTGTTCAATGATTTTAAATAAAGGAACCAATAGTAACACAATCTAACGTGAAACGTTAACATCATCACATTTTTGCTTTAATTTAATAGTCTATCGGAACTTAATTTTGTGACGCTCCTCGTATCTTCATACAATTTTATGAACCTTACCATATATTAATTGTATGTCTATCAACCAGTCAACACATTTATAGTGCTATCATTAATAATCATTAACTCGTATAAAAACACTAGCAGATAGGTAACTAGCTTAATTTACCTGGAAAACTATTAAAAAATCTGCAACTCTTACGAAAATCTCTAACAAACACTACTGTTGGATTAATGTCAAATTTTAGCCCTGTATGTTTACCCTTCGATATCTCTTTATTGCCTAAATTTGAGGATACATATGTGTTAATGGTCACGTTTTGTTTATTTTGATCTAAAGATCCACCCCTAGAATATTTCCGTATACTTTTTAAACACTCTGTACGTTTCTGATTCTTAAAATTTGTATGAAACTGATGCGATATGCATGATGTTGAAGAGAAACATATATGCACAGGTACCTTAACTAGTTGTAATTAGCTGTTAGTTGCTACTTTACAAGATTCTTTAGGTGTATAAACGTTCTAATTTTAAGTTGTACCCTGTATGTGCTTGCATGCGTTTAAGTTTGGATAATACAGTTTATAAGAAACATAAAGTAATAAAATGTCTATTCTAAATTATTAGTTACATATATTATACGAGTATGTTCGTATGTGCTTCAAATTAATTGAATTATTTCCAAAAATAGCTAAATCCATTCGCATTGCAGCAATTTTAAGAATAGTTTCTTTTAATGTAATTGAAAATCGGCGATGGGTTTTATTGAGATGTACGATGTAGTATTTGCTGATAAAGTTATTTTTAAAAGAGAAATCTACAAGTGTCTAGAAATAAATTCGAAGTAATGGTCTATTCAGTTTACTAAATGGATGGATCTACACTGACATCAACTGAAATAAGCATTCCTTTACTCGTTAACAGGAATTAGCGTAAATTCTTGTTTAAAACAACTGTATTGTATATTTATTTGAATAGTTAGGTTGCTGGTAAAATGTTGCAAAATAAGTTAAAATTCGAGTAAGTTAACAAAATATTCATCGTACGAGATCGATAAATAAAGGGAACATTTAATTCATTCTAGGAATGCACACCTCTCATAATATGTTTTTAATAACACAATAATGTCATGGATAAACTTACTTTCGTAGACAATTGTATAACGTTTGGAATCTCTTTACATTGTATAAACAGCATATTTAGATAGAAGTTAACCTATTAGGTCTTATCAGAAATATCTTTAGTATAACACAAAAATCGGTATCCAAAAGTTATTATTAAATACACGGTGATGTAAACTTTTAAAAGTTTATATATTCAATTGTCAATAAAAGCTTGTCACACCATAAATAAATCTGATTCTTAACATAATTAAATCAAACTATGGCCTAACAATTATGGCACGTGCAAAGATTAAATTTAGATAAGATGTTTTAAAAATTAAATCATACGAAGGGAATCGTGAAGAAAATTGGGCGTAAATTGGTAGTTGAATCATCAGATGTTTACTTTGTGTTGCATATTAGGTGTTTTATACCGTTTATTTTTAATTTATTTACTGTTTTTGTATATATTGTAACGAAACTAGGTAATTGTTTTTATAATGTTTATTTATATTCACTTAATTTTACAATTATTTATAAGTAACTATGAACACTAATTTATTTTAA
>JAHWXV010296790.1:0-10041 GCA_024586415.1 Phrixothrix hirtus | reverse complement strand
CTATCATCAATAATCGATTTACCGGTAATGCTTGAAAAGTTCGCGATAAATGTACCGAAGTATAGCACAAGGAATCCAAACCTTCTAGTTGTACCTTTTCGTAGAACAACGTACGGAAGGTTTTCTCCATTGGCAAGAATGTGCCTGTTAATAAACAGCATGGAAGATTTGGACTTCTTTGGGATAGGCTTTACTAAATTTAAGGCTAATTTAAAAAATAATTTAAAAATGTAGATTATGTAATAATACTATGTATTGATTGTGTATTGGAATCTTCCGTAATAAACGTTATCGTTATTATTAAAAAATGGAATAAAATTCCTCCAAATTTGTGCCTAAAATTGGTTAATTCAATGAAAAACCGATTGCAAGCGCTAAAGATGTTCAAGGTAAGCATACAAAATATTAAATACTTCGCGCTTATATCTTGTTTTTTATATTTTTAAACAATTTTAAACACATAGTACATATTTTTAAAACAATTATTTCGTAGTCTAATTGTAACACCTTTTCCAAATTAATTTACTTGCCATTAATTTTTTATTACATTTTACAAAATTCTGTATCTGAATAAAAGAATAATTAATAAATGAATTAACTTTCTAACTTTGAAAATCCATAAACGCATTGATTTTTATTAGCAGTATAACATGAAATTTCACTAATTTTCTATTATTGAAAACATAGATTTTGAACATCTATATATGCAGGGTGCTTCCCATAAGCTAACCCTGTTTTGCAGTATTTTACTATATAACAGTGGTGTCCACAATTCCCGATTTTGGGCATTCCTACAGTGTTCAGCCTCGTTTCTTGAATACTCGTTAAGTCTGTCACATGCTTTAATTTCCATCAACCCTGCCTTACAAAAGGTCGAGTAGTTCTGACTTTCGAATATGTATTTTATGTTAAGATGTGTATTAAAAATTCAAGTTTTCGTGCTTGGGCTACTGCTGCGCGCTCCGAGACGTTGGAAAAACCGTTAAAATATCCACTTTCTTTTTAATTTTATTAAATACATCCTAAACTGTGAATATTACGGCAAAGATGTTTTATGGAAGTACAAAGTAGACTAAATATTGTACAAGTTGATAGCTTTGTGGTTTTTCAATAGTTGCTGAGACACAATACTTCAAAGTTTCGGTATATTTGGAAAATACCACGAAAATGCATTAAACTGTCAATAAACTAATTTGATGCTTATTTATCTCCCATTAAGCTACACTGGAGTATGAAGTAAGAGAGGGGTAAATCGGGAAATTGCCTGAGTCACGCATAACGAATTAGCAGAAGATTGAATAAACATAAACAGCAAAACTGTGAGACCAGTTTAAGGAGTTGGTACAGTAACATGCTCACAGCTTCTTATTTTAAAGATATTATATACCAACTAGAAAATACTCTTGAGTAGCTATAGAAAATAATACGTTCTCCGTCACTGGTTAATAGCGCAATTTAAAATGTAAAAGTTAACTTTTATTCTTGTGCTCGAGCGTGTCAGTGCATTAAGTACACTTTCTAGTTGTCGCGGCACGGGCAACTAGTTGCTGACTGGCAGAGTAACCCGTTCATGATAGGGAGCTTACTCTGTATAGAATAGGGTTAGGCATGGCTGGAGTAATGTTGGGATTGTGGCTGCGCATGTAGCACGTAGGCTATATACGTCAACACTGAGAGGTATGGTGTCGATTCCGTAAGAGAGAACTCTACAACGACAAAGACTACAATCTCGGCTAGCAACCAGGTCTACCTTTAATAATACTGCTAAAGAGAACACTAGAAAAGCCTCAGATAGTCAAATCTATGGTGGTGGGCTAAGAATGAATAAGATTGGCCCACCTTGGAATAAACGCTAGAACATAGAATGGAAAGTGGGAACGTGGAACGTAAGAGGGATATATGGACAGGAGCACGGGATTGTGAGTGAAATGAGAGAGAGAAAGCTGTATGTGGTTTGTGTGAGTGAAACTAAGTGGAAAGGGAAAGAAGTGATGGAGATGGATGAGTGAAGTATAGGTTTCTGGTCTGGAGTAAAGAGTTGTACGCATGGTTCAAAGGGAGAGGGATTGATTTCGAGCGAATTTACTAAAGCGTATGTAAGGGTGTATGAATTGGTGTTGCCCCGGCTAGTGTGGCTTCGTATAAAGATAGGCATCAGGAAAGTAATGATTGTAGCTTGTTATGCTCCGGTGAATGAATGGTGATAACTAGGATGAATGTGAAAACATTTAGTTAAAGCTGGAAAGAGTACTTAATGCATGACACGTACATGATAGAGTTATTTTACTGGGTAACCTGAATGGATGGGTGGGAGTAAAAAGAGAAAACATAGATCTGTAATTGGCCCTTACGGCGATACCAGAAGAAATGAGAACGGAGAAGCATTAGTTGAGCTATGCTTAGAAAAGGGCATGTTTGTATCGAATACGTAGTTAAGCATAAGGATATCCATTTGTATACGTGGCAAAGAGGAGAGTCAAGAAGCATGATTGATTTAATTGTATATGATGTGAGGTTACGTGAATTGTTAAAGGAAACACGAGTGATGAGGGGTTTTAAATGTGGGACAGATCATTTTCTGCTAGTGTCAAGAATTGAGCTTGTAGAAAGTGGGTATATAAGAAGAACGCAGTTGTACAAAAGACTAGAGTAAAAGTGGAAGGATTGCAGGAAGAGAATGTGAGAGATGAATACGTACAAGCCCTAGAGAAGAGAATGTTTTCAGAAGAATCTGAATGGAAGTATGAAATTGGAAAAGGTGGAATCGAATGTGTATGGAAGAGTTTAAAAGGTATCGTTTTAGAGTGTGAAACTAAAGTGGATGGAGTTTGTACGATTGGAAACTCAAGAAAGAACGCATGGTGGAATGATGCCGTGATAGATGCAGTAAAACAGAAGAAAGAAATAGACGAGAGAATGATTGGAACTAATGATGAGAAGAAGAAAATGGATCTGCTGAAAGCGTATCGGATTAAAAAGAAGCGTGCAGAGGAAGCTGTGAATGAGAGCAAAGGGCATCTTAGGGTGAAGGAGGAAGTAGAATGCAGAATGATTTTGACGATAATAAAGGATTACTTTGGAAGTGGGTAAATATTGCGAAGTAGGGTGTAAGGGACGGAGTAAACGGAATATGAAATAGCGAGAATAAAATAGAGCCATATGAAAGTAAAGTGATATTGCGTTGTAAAAAATATTTCAAAGGGATGTGTGGCAACAGCGATACTGGGATAAGCCGGAATGTGGTAAATGCTGGAACATAAAAATCCAAGAGAAAGATAGGAGTATAGGCGTGGAAGAAGTACTAAATGCAATAAATAGACTTAAAAGTGAGAAGTCTGCTGAATTAGATGAAGTTACAAACTAAATGTTAAAGTATGGCGTTATGCGACTAAGTGAACGACTGTGCCAACTAGCAAGGGTGTCAAAGGACTGGAAGTGTGCTATGATCATGCCTCTGTATAATGGCAAAGTTGGTAGATATGAACGCAAGAACTATAGAGCTATAAGTTTATAAAGTATAGCTGGGAGGGTGTTTGGTAGAATTATAATTAACAGTGTTCGTATAAATACTGAAAGGAAGATATGGGATGTACATTGGTTCATGCCTGGACGAGGGTGCGTGTATCGACTGTTTAGTTTGCAGGAGTTTTTGCATGTTAATGAGAAAATGTATTGTACATTTGTGGATTTAGGGAAAGCGTATAATAGTGTGAACAGATGCAAGTTATAGACAACGCTGATGGAGTATGGTATAATGGGAGAACAACTGAATGCAATGAAAGAAATGTATGGTGGAAGCAGAGCGTATGTGAGAGTGAACGGTAGGTTAGTGAGTACTGTGAAATTGAACAAGGTGTGAGACGAGGATGTGTGATGTCTCCTTGGTTGTTTAGTATATTTATGGATAAATGCGTGATAAGTGCGTGTGAGCACTTGAGTCGTATAAATATAGGCAGCGATGATGTAAAAGTGTTGATGTATGCAGATGATGCTCTACTAGTAGCTAAACGTATGAGCCAAATGCAACGAACATTGAATAAATTTGTCGAAATGAGTGAAAGAATGGAAATTAAAATAAATGGTAAAACAAAGGTCATGGTTTTCGATAGGATAGTAGAAAAGGAAATATGTCGGCGGATGTTTGGGAGCGAAGTAATTGAGCAAGTACATAAGTTCGCTTACCTTGGTAGAATGTTTGCAAATGATGGGCGAGTAGATAGTGGAATTGAAAACAGAGTTAATGCAGGCAGAAGAATAATCAACAGCATGTGATCAGTAACCAAGAGTAAACAGTCGAGCATGGAAGCGAAGAAGGCTGTATACAATAGTGTATTTGTTCCAATTGTTTTATATGGCAGTGAGACTTGGGTATGTCAGAGCAAGCAAATGTATAAAATAAACGCCGTAATTATGATGTGCCTTGGAACTGCATATGGAAAACCGATACGAGACAAAGTAAGGAATGAATGGGTGATGAATACGTGCCAGGTGAAGAAGACACTGCCTGAACTGTACGAAAGAAGTGCGTTAAGATGGTATGGACAGATGGATCGAACGAGTAATGAACCCTTAACGAAACGAATATATGAGGTAGGAATGAATGAAAATCTAGGTAGGGGTAGACTGAGAAAGAGTTGGCGGAATATGATAGAAGAAATTGTAAAAGTACAGAGAATAAAGTGCACACAGAACAAGAGAGCTCACCAAAAACATTGTATGAATTTAATGGAAGCAAAAGAAGTATGGAAGGACAGAAAGGGATGGAGAAAAATAGTGAATGGGTGATAATAGGGATAGTACGAATGGTGGGTAATAGCAGGATGGTGTGGATACTGCACACCGCTGGGAGTTGCGGCGAAGGGTGGCGGTAATGGGAGGGGATTGGTGCATAGGTGGATGCAGTGGTTGAGAAGGTGGATGCTTGATACTGGGTTTTGCCTACCCTTCTAAGAGAATGGCATGGGTGGTAGTAGTAATTGTAGTAACTTTTATTCTTCAAAGTACACTTTTATAATAAACAAATAGTTTACGCGAAGTTTTGTTATTAATGTAACGTTGGTTTCTAAGTCATAGTTAGGTTAACCAATATGGAAAATTCCGTCTCATTTTTAGTAAATTTGTCTATATTATAATGCTCCTTCAATTTTTACTAATTCATTGGCCACACATCATTATCGTGGCCATTTTTTAAGAAAGTCAGCTGTGTGTTTACTTAAGTTGCTAAAGTACGCGTTTCGTAGTGACCTTTATGACCTTTGAATGTGGCAGAAGTGGTTCTTGACAATGACAATGACATCAGAGCATGAATACGCAATTAATCAACATGATCATATAAAGAGTGAAGAACCAACAGGGGATGTGCTTGGTGTTTCTAAGCGATGCAAATTATAGGGCCTCTGTGCTACGATTTCCATGTAATATAGCTGTGATTCTCATGAAGATATAAATGGTCTATATTTTAAATACCTAATTGTAATTATTTACACTGAATTGCAGTTTCTTTTACATTTTACGAAACTTTGAAGGGTTGTATCTCAGCAACTATTAAGTATGGAAAGACAATTATGGAAAACATCTCGGCCGCTAATCGACAGTTGAGGATTTATTTAATAATAATTAAAAAAAGGTTCATATTTCCGCTGTTTTTTCATCGCGTCAAAGCAACATGGTCGAAAACTTGGATTTTTAATATAGAGCTTAACATGGAAAATGTATCCAAAAATCGAAAGTACCCGACCTTTTGCAAGGTAAAATGTACAGATTAATTGGTCTATTAGTCAACCTAATACGGTACAATACAAATTCCAATTTTTAAAAATTTCTTAGCATTCTGCTAGTCTCTATAATGTAATTAGTTTACATCTAGAACCTAACAAAATTTTCTTGAACAAATTTTCCTGGATACCAGTTAAAACTGAAAACGTTAGGAATTATAACACAACCATGAACATGCTACAGTATCGACTGTGTTTCTTATTATCAGAAACTATATTAATAATTTCTTTTTGGTGAAGACTACATTAAAGCAATTTTTATATATTTAATTATGCATCCTAAATTTCACTATGGATCAGTTATCTTAGTTATGAACCACCAGGCGTTCGAAATCCCAAATGTAGCAAAATTGATCACTTTTTAAAAATGCGACTTTGTTTATAGAATCATGTTTTCATCCTCGCCATTTGTTCCATTCCATAGAATGTGTCCTTTTTATTCGACCTGGATTTTTATTAAGACGCTACAAGTTAGACATATAATTCAGCTGCCTTTTCATTTATTTGAGAGATTATGGTGGTACTTGGTTTTTAAGTGCATCCGCACGCAAACAACTTATTCATGATTCACATTTGAAGATCTTGTACCTCTAAATAAAAGTCTGTCCAGATAGTTTTATCATTGTAAAACTTGTAACGGTTGTTATATGAATAATAGTATATAGTCATAAGAATATGATTTTATAACACACTGTATGTGTTTTCTTATTTTTACTTTAATATAAATTTATTTTTTCAGTTTATTTTTGGCACAAATTGTATATTATGTTATGTTGTCATTTTCAGTAATTTAGTAATCACAGCAACAAGTACAATTATATTGCCAGTTTTAAAATTCTCAAATCCGAATATTTAAATAACTTAAATTTTAGCTGTTGCAGTTAACAAGAAAATAAGCGGGAAGAATGGAGGAATGTGATATTCAGTCTAGCATGCAGTATTATCCCAACGTCTAAATAGACGCATCGCTAACTCTTTTTTCAAATATTAAATAATGACTGCCGTTAATATATTAACTTTAACATCTAAATTTTATTAAATAATATGAAATACTAACATCTAAATTTATTAAAAAACTTGAAATAATGTACCAAGAGGAATTGGCAGCAAATCTGTTGGAAGGCTGACATCTTGTTTTCTTTTCGGACTAATGGGACTAAATTATTGATTTATTTTTTGTTGCACATGTCAGAATTGAGGTGCCTTAGAGAGGGTGGAACCTGGACGCAAGGCGAACATTGCGAAAAGCTAGAGGTTTTTGTTATTATCTTTTTTTATTTCGAAAGCGAATATGATGTGCCACGTTTAGGTGAGTTCTAGATTTTAAAATATTTGCATCTGTGTAGATTATATCAAGGCCGATGTCATCATGTTAAATTTGTCCTTTCTCGAACATCTATTCACTACCTTGTTTGTTTATTATTAATATTAAATAAGACGCTGTCTTAATTATTTATGGTGGCTTACATCTGTAAGGTACAATTGAAGTTTAATCTGATTACAGTAGTTATATTCGATAATTAGAAACGCTAAACATGGTCACTGAATTATTAATTCCATTTCTACTAATCAAAGCTCTAACTTGTTTGCACGCAAGCACCAGTAATAATCTAAGAGATGCTCTATTTTAGTTAACTAAATTGGGGATGGGGGATATTTCTAAATTGGTTTTAATTCTATTTTAAATTGACTTTAGGCCAATAAATTCTAGTATTAATTACTATTTATTTATCACATTTTATATTATTCCATTCCTGTATTTGAATTGTTGTAATACATAACGTAATTTAAATTCACTATCTGCTGACTTTATATGCTTTACCTGTAACGCCATTTATTTTTAACTATAAACAGTATTCAGTGCAAGGTAAACCTCAATTTCGAACGTTTCGCAAAGTTGATCTCTATCTTCTGTTAATTTCAAACTACCTGGTTCTAATATTTTACAGCTATCTTTGAAACCTACTGCAACCATGCTCAACCTACTATGCTCAACTGGAGGACCAATCTAATTACTCTTCCTCTTGTGTGTATTATACGTTAGCGCTATTGCCATTAGCTTACAATTAACTCAATGCTTTGCGCAACAACTTTTTAACTGGTCGAGCAACTGCCAATTCCTACTTGTTATACTTTGACAAATATAAGATTTTAGAATTATGGCAATAAATATATACATTATTTTATACAATTGTATACAATTCCTTTGTTCGAACGCAAATTTATATTAATAAGTTTTCCTAATCTCATTAGGTACTAAATGCTTGACTTCCAAGAAAATTTTTAACTACCGTTACTAATTTTTAGTTCCAAAAATATAAACATAGATATCTTAATAGTTGCCTTTAAATTTTAAATTAATTTCAGTGTTAAAAGATATTTCGTTACGTTCAAAATTAATAAGAAAGCCTGAAAATGTTTCAGTTCAACTGCTAAATATTTCGAACTATGAAAGTTAAGTAATTGGTATAAATCCTGATTGTCATTTTCAAAAAGGTAGATGGCAAATGACCGGAAGGTTTGATAAAAGACCGAGAAAAGCAATTGCTTGTAAAATTCGAATTAATTTAGCGATGCCTTGAGGTTCTCATGTGCAGCTTTAAGAAATATAATGAATGTTTGTAGCACACATATGTTCTAAACTAGACTTTTCTTATTAAACTATTTGTTCAGTACTTTTTGTAGTTAAATAATATTATGTTGGTGGTTGTAATTTGAAAATGATCGACATTACCACTTTATCTAGCACTTACTTGCTTACCTTCACTCATCGATTTAGCAAGTTCTGCGCATAGTCCTTCCCTGTAATCCATGGTTTGTGTATACATATATATTCTTAACAAAAATAATATTATAAATGTTTGATGTGGTAAAGAAAGCATCATGTAAATAGTGATATGTACATACATATTCAATACTTTTAATGTAAATCTGTTTGTAAATAAATCTAAGGCAGTTAATTTTGCACTGCATAAATATTGCTCCAAAATAATAAACTCTAGTTTCAGTATCATAAAATTTGTTAGTGACATTTAATTTTAAAATAATACGTCCCTCAGCTGAAAATTTAAAGACTAGTATTTTGGCTAAAAACTCAAATTTCGGCGTCAAGTTTATTCTGGTTTTATTTGAAATTAACTGCACCTTGTGTCACAAAAATATAATTTTAGGGACAAGTTTCCATCAAAACTAGTAGAAACTTCATGAATTTATATTTATATTCAGAGAAATAGTCAATTAGCTTTATCTTATACCCAATATTATTTTAAGCGGGAATGTCACCATTTAAAAAGGTCAATAGAATTTTCCAACTAACTTGATCATTAAAATGCAAACTCGAGTATTTTGTAAATTCTCACATCTAATTCTCGGTATAGAACACACTTAAAACACGTGAAACTTCACATTATGTAAATATTAAGCTTTATTTTAATTTTACCGAGATACCGTTAAAATTTCCAATTAAGGTAGTATATAGTTGTATATCATGTTAGTACTGTAATTAACATAGTTAAACTAGTGCTAGAATATAAATATAAAATCCAAATTTCACTACTAATAGAGTCGTTAGTTAATTAATTGATTTGTTAATTAATTTAGTATTTGTCTAAAAATGTCATTTACAACTCGACAAAAAGCATGCCAGATTTTGTTGGCGTTCCGCGCATTATGAACAAAATCTTTTCTACCTTTTTAAATTTACCGCCGTATGTTTTCGGCAACGGAGTGTTGACAGGACAACAGAAAAATAAATAGAGAGAGTTTTTCCTGTCGGATAAAAGGCGAGACGAGTATCTCTTCCCTATCTTCTTGTCGATTAAAACAGAAATAGTTAAAGTATTGCTTATGTTCGGATAAAAACACGATAGACGAATTTTCTAAATCTGTGTCGAATATGAATTTAATATTTGACATAAATGTGACAGCAAAATATAAATTTCCACGTCTGGTAGAGTTCAGCGACATTTAAAAGTGAGTACGAATTCGTCGCGCAGTTGTATAAAAATCGGTTGGGTGTTGGCTCTTCGTTAGAAGCGTCCGGTGTTTGTATAGGAACTCCGCATAGTGTAGTATGTTGGAAAACCCCAACCTCAGAGATGGAATAGTGTATCTCTGGGGATAGATTTACTAGTTTCTACTCCGTAGCTGTTTTATTTATATAAAGCCATCACCACGAACGATTTTGGGTAATTTTGCAACCCCAACTAAGGCACCCCTTTCATATTGTACCCTTGTTTTCGTTTTGTTGGCCTGTGAAAGGCGTATG
>JAHWXV010296778.1:0-10444 GCA_024586415.1 Phrixothrix hirtus | reverse complement strand
ATAAAATAATAATTTGTGAAAAATATGCATTTCATTATAAAATTTACAAAATATGCAAAAAATGCATATATATGCACTTTGCATATATTCCACCCCCTACATAAGTTAGAATTAAAGCTATTTATTATATTTGTATTTATACATATATTTATATTATATTCAACATTAATAGAACGATATGGCTTTAATTCTAATTATTTATTTAGTTAATTGTTTATACAATTCTAGCTTTAGATGATGTGATCTTTATATTATCACGAAACTAGCCACGCTTTAATAAATTAAAATAGAATCTTAATAGGCATTACTTCCCTATTTATGATTTGGAAATACGATATTAATATTCTTAAGGTATTTCTGTTTTCTAACCATTTCAGTGCTATTCAGTTTTATTATTGAATAACAAGTTTTTACTACAAAAATAAAATTTAGAATAAATGCAAAGCTCTAATTGATGTCGAACCTTATTAAAAAATATCGTGCACATGCACAACAATATAGAGAAAATATTTAAAAAAATTTTGTTAATTTTAACTTTGCAATACTTAATGAGCTAAACAGAAAACGCACAACACGAATTTCTAGAAGATATATTTAAAAATAGTTGCAAATTATCTAAACTGAGCTAACCATTCCTAATATTGCTTTTATAAACCTTTTGGTGTTTCCGAGGTAGGTATAAGGGTTTACCTCTCGATAAATTTAAAACAATAACCTCTCTATTTAACTCCTCTGCTGGTCTCAACAAATTCAAAGAAATGAAAGTGTGCAACTTTGGGAGCAGATACAATAGTATATATTATCTTAGGTATATTGTTTTGAAATAAATATTTTATGTCCCAAGGTTACGTTTAAGTTTGCTACGTATAATGTGAGCCTGCATGTGTCCAGACACAAAACTGTAGTATATTTCTTGCCGATGAAAACTAATTGTGTTTGTAAATAACAAAAAAACGTGTACTGTGTAGTTTAATTCAATATATTAGGTAACATTTATGATGAAATATTATATAATTATAATTCGCACATGTGAATATACATGTTTAAAGTAATGGAGATATTGCGTTTTTAAATATTTTATTTGACATTTTTATCGTTTTATGCGGTATGGTTTATGCTACATGAGATCAATGTAGATACTATACGGTATTGCCAACAATTTTAACCATGTTGGAAAATTGTATAGGTACTGTATAGTAATTTTGATACTGAAACCAGTGTTATTATAACATACGTTCGACATAAAAACCATGTCGCCCAAACAGTCCTATATAGACAATATAATTTCGATATCATAACAACATAGATTACAAGCATAGGTCTTTACCTCAACGAACCATGTCAATTATATATCGTTTCTATATGGTCTGATATTTGTGCTACTAGGGTAATATACTACAATATTGATATGTACTTTTCTCAAATATATGACAGCCTCCTGGTATGTACAAGAATCTCGGAATAGCCAGAAAACGAACTTTCATGATGCTCGGACAAAGCACCCGCTTTGCACTATGCACATCAGGTACACACTTACAAAACCACACTAGAAACACCAATTCCTTCTTCATTATAATTGATTAATAGACTATTTATTACAGGTTAACCGTAGCAACATTATTGTATATGCTGTCCGCCGACATATTGAATTGAATCGATCTAAGAGACATTTGCGTGTCATTTCTTAAACAGAGCAAGCTATACTCAATTGTAGGTTATAAATTTGCCTTCTACATCAGCTGTTTCATGCTAGATAAAAATTTGATAATAATGCCTATGGATTTCTTTACATAAATATGCGATATTTCTAGATTTCTAGCTAATAATGTTGTTTGAAATATTTCCTTCTATTTTATTACTTGATAATGTACACATCAAAGGGTAGTTACTTTGAACTAATAAATAAATAAAAAATCTGACTGTTTTAAATACAGAACGAACAAATTAAGTTTGAATAGTGAAACCGAAGCTAGTGATACTTCGGTACTAAGCACGGCAGTATTTAAAACTGGTATCTAATTCAAATAAACAATTGAACGTGAATTAAAAACAATTATAAACACGTAGCAGAAAACTGCTTGTGCATGGTGAATTAATATTCACGTAGGCAAAAATACAGTATGTTAAAAAATATTGTGCACTGAACAAGACATTTAAACAAATGCATACAGGCGAAAATTCGAAATTTCATTAGCCAGAAAGTAAAGCAATAGATTCAAAAATTATAAATTCCATGAACGCTACTTAGCGTTTTATTATGTTAACTAATTTTGTTCGTGGTGTGCAGTAACGTTATACGAGACAACCATCGAATCTACCCTATCTTTAAATGTTCAATATTAC
This sequence comes from Phrixothrix hirtus, assembly GCA_024586415.1. Classification (NCBI taxonomy): domain Eukaryota; kingdom Metazoa; phylum Arthropoda; class Insecta; order Coleoptera; family Phengodidae; genus Phrixothrix; species Phrixothrix hirtus. Next base: position 8,101 of record JAHWXV010296778.1, on the reverse strand, counting down.
CCAAAGTCCAGAAAAGGGACGTCACAAGATATCTCACAAGCAAGTAGCAATTCGGTAAAAAAATTTAACTTCTGTTAATAACATAATGTTAATAACATTCTCTATAAAGTAACATTATCTTAAACCCTCGACGTTAGCGCTAATAGAACTTTTGTAACAGTCAATATTAAACGAATGGTTACAAGGCGAAGAACGTGTGTTAAGTAGTGCCTTTTGATACTCATTTACAGTTATGTAATGTGCGCGAATAGTCATTGCCGTCATAAAAAAGCTATATATTTTAGGTGTTTCTGAAGTAATTCGTTTTAGTTTTGCACTAATACCCCAGTAGTACAGCATTATAGGATAAATATGTAATTTAAATATTGGTATAACATAGAAAGCATTACACTGTTTAACATTGATCGCCCTAAAATGCTATATACTACCAATATTGGCTAAAAACAATATATCATGGGCCAACATACAATAATGGGCTTATATAAAATGTATGTCCCTTCAATATATTACGCTACTAAGGTAGTGAAAGATTTAAGCGTATAATTGCAAATAGTTGTATTTGTAGCTTATTGTTTAAAATAGAAGTAATGTGTAAATGGTAATATAATTATTTATTGCGTGAATGATTTTATTTGTACATTATTAAATAAAGTGGTTACATATTTTTGTTGGACTGTAATTACAAATCCTTAATTGCATTGCTGGTTATCCTTTTAATAGATACATATTCGCGTTTTCTTTTAAACGACGTGCACATAATTAAAAAGGGAATGTTTTTCGTAATGAAGCAGCGAATATAAACTTTATTATTTTAAACAATTCTTGTAGACCTAGTTAACCTAGATATTAATGTTTAATTACTAACAAACATTGAGCATGATGATAAGCTCTATGGAAAAAGCAACTTAACGAGTATTCAAATACGGCCGGAAAGTCTACAGTGGAGCGAGTCGTAGTTCTTCGGTACTTTTGAGGCTCAACGCTGTAGGGTTACATCAAAATCAGGAATTGTGGGCGCTACTGTTCTCCAATCTAATACTACAGTACCGGGTTGGTTTACGGAAAACACCCTGTATATAAAGATGTTCGAGACATACTTTTATAGTAAAGACAGATACTCCCACCGTAATGCAGATTCAAGATAAAGTTGGGGCTGAAAGAAAGCATACTCAGGGGCAAGTGCTAATTACTTTGACCTCTACTGTATACTAGAGAGTCGCAATTAACTATGTAAAGAGGGCTAATACTCTTATATAATATATTACTCTTCACAGTTTAATATTAGTCGCCAACGAGGACTGAGAATGGTGCACCCTGTACATGAACAAGAAATTGTTTATAAACTATTTAAACTATTTGCTTAGACACAACGTGTAGGTAGTTTCGGCCAAATCTGAGTAAGTGCTTCATTTTAAATTAATGAAAGCAGTTGGGTGCGCAATGCGACGACCCGGTATAAAATTACTAGCGTTAAATAAAATGAATACAAGCTTAAATAATTTAAATCTAACTCGAAAAGAATGGCTGTTGTAAATTTTTAAATGACTATTAGGCCGAGCACCAGTTGTTTTGGCGCACACTGTATTGATAATAAATTGATACCACAAATTATGGAAATAAGGAGAATGTTGCATTGTGCTCTTTTATAGATTCAAAATAGCATGTCAGAACAAACGTACTTACAAGTAAGTCAACAATTTATAGACAGGTCGGAAATTAGATTAAAATTACGTTAAATTAAACATAACGAAACATTAGCTGACGATAAAGGTCCTCGAATTTGGTATACCGTAGAGGCCAGCCAATTTAAGTGCGGTTAATTATATTTAAATGGGAAAACGGACAGACCTTTTACGTTACCGACATTAAAAATGTCACAAGGTTTGAATACCTAAAGGGCTTTGTGTTGAAGTTTATATATTAAACAATATTATAACAAAATTTACAGATTGTTATATCCTTCAACAAATTTTATAAAAGAATAGTACTGCACTGGATTAAAATTGAGAAGTTAAACTAACTGTATTTCGAAGCATTCTCCAGTTCACTTCCTTCATAAGTTTTAATTTGGGAAAGAGTTTCTCTCAACTTATCATGTATTAATTTTACGTCAATTGATGAAATATAGCCCCAGGTATTTTAAAAGCGCCGAATACTCGATAACCAACAAAATACTAGGAAGAGAAATGAAACAGGCACTTACAGATTTTTACGGACGGTTGGTATTCCTTTTTAGCCAAAGGTTTTGTGATGCCTCAGAACCGGTGTGAACCATACCTAAAAGATAACTGCTTTCAACTTTGGGGATTTTTTTCCATTAACTTGGAGTTCGGCCCCGGCAACTAAGCTCAGGATGGTTCTAATAATTTTTCTGCAAACGCAATTTGGAAGGTTGCTAAATTAGAGAAGACGCTCTTGCCGGAATAAATTATTAATTCTGCATTTTTCAACTTTGTTTTTCGGACATGTCCGATATATTTAAAAATCACCGCAAAACTCACTGTATTAAAATTTAACATCGACTAACCTATCACGCGACTCGTCGTTTTTATTGTCCTTCCGGCGACATTTCTCTTGCGATCCCCCGTGTATTTATTACGTCTGATTCATGACTACTCTCTTTCAAGATTCCTTTGCTTAATGTTCTCGGGAAATTTTTCGACTAACTTTAACCTTGGAAATGTCGTAATTTAACATATTTTTCCAACAAAGCCAATTTGTGTGAAGAAACACGCGAAATTTACATTAAACATTGTTATTTGAAATTCTTTACAGATGAGTTAGATTTTATTACTTAACTTTATTCTTTAGCACGCATATCTTTAATATAATTTTTTTAATGCGACGTCAGAAAATAATTTTATAAATTACTATACGGAGTGGATTGAGTTTATTTGATGTACCGAATATATTTATTCTTAGGTATTTAAATATTGGATGATTAAGTAAAGATACCCTTACTTCATTAAAAACTTATTTCATTACATAAGAGTATATACAAGGTAATGCGAAAACAACAATAGAAAGTAATCTATATACGCAGTGGTACCAAAACAACAGCAAGAGCTAACAGTATAGCCGAGGTCAACGATAGCTTATCAGGCCTGTAGGTACCGAATCGTGAGTCATACCAACTTTTTTGCTTTTGTGTTAAACAATTCAATATTATTTTTCGTTTTGGAATAATTGCTCGGTAATATATCGACCTTTATATTGAAACGTTGATGAATAATGGTATTTAAAATAATCCCATGTTTACAAGAATCATCTCAAAAAACAATACTTTTACCTAAAATTTTGTAAATTAATGTGAAATTATGTTAACGTCTTAATCAAACTTATTGGAAAACACCTCGAATTATAATATAACCGAATACAAATGCAATTAACGTTTACTTTATTGTACTTAATGTAACTAATGTCGAAATTAGCCAAGTTTGAGTGACTCACGCTGAAATAGTGAAACAATGGGACGACCTACTGGCCTATTAAGCTGTCGATAGCCTCGGTATATCGAATATATTTAAACCTATTCGTTCCATACAAGCATAGATTGTACATTCAAGAATATTTAAATTGTATTTAAATTCCCACTAAATTAATTTGCTTAAATAGTTTCAATAGCTCAAAAATTAACATTTTTAACTATTGGGATCAAATTTATTTCACATTTCATATTTGTTGTTACAGAATAGCCTTTTTTGAAACCCTCGGTTATTATTCAAATTACAGAGTTATGTTATTAGCGTTAGGTTAAAATAACATTATGTTGAAAAAATGTTGTAGAATCGATATACAAGTAAGAATATTTCATTCTTATTACAGCTGTTACCACTTAAAGTTATCAATCTTATAATTTGAACATTTTCATCATGACAAAGTTTTGTTTCCAGTAACTACATTAATTCTATATCCATCACTTATGCTCTTTATTTCTTTAGATTTTTTATGTAAGTGCTTCAAACAGTTATCTTTGAAAGTTTATATTATACAGTTTAACGTGCCAAACATTTTCATTCCTCGTTTTCATTTGACACGTTAGCTCCTTGCATTTCTCAGAAGCTGTCCCACTTTGCCTTCCCTATAGTAAGCTAGTAAATATTGTAGGGCATTTACAATTTCTGAACACATTTCACGCAGGAAGATATTTAAAAGTACCTATTAAGGCTTAGTGAATTACAAGTGAATTCTACGAATTCTATATTTTTCAATGCCATTAGGAATATTCAATCTGGCAACAATTTTAATATAATTTTGTTTGCACTTCGTATTTTTTTGAATGACTAGTTTGACATAAATTGCATGTCTCCCAAAGTGTTACTTCAATGCATTGCAAAGCAGTTTTTTACCTAATCTAAAGGGTGATTATAAATCTGTGACACGTGCAAAGAAATACACATCCCGTCTTCGGTGACGAATTGAATAATAGGGTTTTCCGTGTCTTATTTTCCGCTAATGAGTTATGCGAGTCTTCTCAAAGCAAATGCCGCTCTTAACCTCCAATTCTACACACCTCCTCTACGATAGGTAACAAGGTTATTTCAACCACGGCTTTCCCTAGAATCAGGAACATTACATCATTTTATGCATGGTTAAATGCTACCAAGGTATAATGTTGTAAATTGGACGGCAGTTAGATTAGAAAAATTTCCTCGCATACTTTTGTTCTTAACAAACTATTTTTATGTCTCACTCGGCATCTATAACAAATTTTACTTTAGATCGGTTGAACGTGCTGCTGTACCGACAAAGTAATTTGTAATAAGTGGGAAAGAGGACTTGCAAATTAAAATTTGGCGAAAATCAAAGTACAAAAGTTTTACTGCGCCATTATACTCACTACTATAATATAAGGAAAATACGGCAATTGTTAAAAGATCTAAATTGAATAAGTATGGTTTTAATGTTTTTTGCGATTTACTGATGTTTTCATTTCAATTCTAGGCTTAACGTAGGGACAGTTACATGCAATCGTTTCTTTTATTCTATGCCAAGGTGTCTTTATCGGAACGAAGTTGAATCTAGTAGAAGCCCATTATAAGGGGGGAATATTGTGACATTAGAAAATTTCTTTACAGTATTTTATTTATGGCAGGTAGCTACGTTTTGCTGAAAAATAAAATCGTGTCCAGAGTTCAAAGTTTCATTCGCTGTTGGAAACAAGGATTGTTCTATGATGTTTAACTACCTTAAAGTGTTAACAAAATCACCAATAAAATGCAGTTTTCGTTTACCTTTTGCAAGCAGCAAATGCGGGAAATTCGACTCTAATTTTTAAAAAATTTGGATGGGGTGCTTAATTGTTTTGACAAATAACTCTGGCCTGACTGTCACCTTCACAAACTACAAAGTAAGATGCGTCGCTACAATGTATGCTGTTAACTATTCAGAACAACGGTGTTTATGTTCTTGTGTTCAACTCAAAGTCTTTTGTTTCGTTTTAGTGTCATCAGTAGATTCTATTTAATCTACATACTAATACCTAATAAATTTGCATTTACAAAATGACCCAAAAAGATTAGCATGTATGTTCTAAATCCTACATTTTGAGTTTCCATGTAAAACGTAGATTTTGAAATATACTCAGTTACATAGAAATTGCAACACCAAGAAGGACAAGTAATTTCTTAATCGAAGTTGGTAGATCTGTAGGGCTGACATTAAGCAATAATTGATTAGCTTGTGAGATCAAGTGGTGATGTGATAATGTCACATTTGACAATTTCTGCTAACTTTTTCGGTCTGCGTTTTTCGGACGATTTGTTGTTCTTTTTCATTGCTAATTAACATTACTTTCGTTCTTGTTCTTTTGTTAACGTGTTTTGTTTATTTGATCATGCCTAGAGTACAGCAAAGGGGATATTACCGTCATCTAAGCGAATTTGACAGAAGGCGAACTATTGGTTTCCGCGAAGCTGGTTTTTCATTTGAGGAGTTGCTAACTGTGTAAATCGAAATTGATCTACTGTAATACGAGTGTGTCGTGCATGGTTTGGAAATGGTCAGAAACATCATAAAAGAGGAACCGGGGCTTCAAGAAGAACGAATGGATGTGAAGATAGTCGCTTAAGACAACTGGCATTTAGAGAACGATTTTCCTCTACTCAAGCAGTTAATGACCAATGGTTTGGTGAAGAACGTCGCTTTGTAACCCTTAGAACAGTTTATCGTCGAATCCAAAGTTGTGGGTTAACATCATATCGTACGCAACTTGTGCTTCCTTTGACTGCAGAGCATTGTCAGCAACGGTTATAATCTTGAGTGACATTGTGTTGCCTTCAGTGACGAATCTAGATTTTGTTTAGGAATGCACCAAGATCGTATGAGGGTCAGAAGAAAACGGGGTGAACGATAGAGTCTTCGATTTACAGTTGAGAGGCTCGTACACCGAATGGTGGGTGTTACGGTTCAGGGCGCGATTACTTATGGCAGCAGGTCTCCCTTGGTGTTCGTTCGATGCAATATGACATCACAACGGTATATTGCGGGACTGATTGGAATACAACTTTTGCCATACCCACAAGATCTCGAAGATTCAATATTTCAGCAAGATAATGCACGTTCAAGTGTGACAAGGTTTTCCTTGGACTTCTTTGAACAGACCTAGTTTCATCTTTTGCTTTGGCCTCCAAGATCTCTAGATCTTTCTCCCACTGAACATGTATGGGACATGATAGGTAGAAGGTTGCGAAATTTTCAGTGTCCTCCTTTGACATTGGAGGCCTTGAGACAAGAGGTGAAACTTGCATGCACAACCCCAAGACGAGATAAACCACCTTATTCTATCAATACTTCGGGGTGTAAATGAATGAATAAATCAGAGTGGTCGCACCACACATTATTAATAGTTATTATAAAATTTTGTTTAACTAATAAATATTTTCTTCCTAAATTTTGATAACTTATTACTATAACATAGGTGAATTTCCTACCAAACTTCATCCGGAAATTTAAACCCCTTCTTAGTGTTCAATTTCTATGTCACTCAATTGGCTCTAGCCAGAACGCCTGTTTTTCGTAATAATTCCTTTCAATGTCCGTTTGCCATTGTTTGTTAGTTTCAATTTTCAAGTACGTAGACGTTAAGGTAGTTAAACCATTTGTGTTAACTATACTACAATATTTTGAACACTACCTCTTGTTCAACACGATAATTTTCCCATTTCTGAATTAACCTAGTCTTTGTCAATAACTTTTCTTCTATCTATTTTTAAGAACTAAAACAAGGTTTAGCCCACTACTGTTAATAGGCAAATATTGTTTTTGAGTGGCTTCGCAAAGCCACCTTGACAACTTTTTAATGCGTTAGATAGCACAAGAAATATAGAAACACATCTAACATCGTCTAGCAGGTTATTTTCTTAATAATAGAAAAAAAGAAAAATTTAGGCGTGGCCTGGTCCTTCAGATTGGTACTCTAATGCACTACCATTGTGCTTATGTAACGATACACGTTGAACTTTCCCTGTATGTACTCAATTTTTTTTAACGTAAAAATGTTATTTTGTAGATAACTCACTAACTGATCAAGGAGAACCGATACCCAATCAAGATTCACAGTTAGATCGGCAGTCGGTGTTTAAATACTGAGAATTAACTGATGATTAATAGAAATTAGATGAATGAAAGAAAGTGAGAACTTTAATTTCTTGAATGTAATAGAATGTAATAACATCAATTAATAATATTTTGAAACTGACATAAGTAAATCATAGAAAATTAATGTGTTGTACCACATACAGGTAGTTAAAATTCACATTGCCTTTCATTCGTTTAATTTCTATTAACAATTAATTAATTTTGAGTATTTAGCCACCAACTACGGATCTTGGTGTATATAATTTGGTATCGGCTCTCCATGATCAGTTAGTCATTTTGTCGCGGTATGATTTGATTAATGTAACTTTTGTGTTAAATTGAATTATAGATTTTTTTGTATGAACCTCGTATCTGTATTTTGATACAATTTGCAGTGAGATAGAAAATTGATAGATCTGTGTAAAAGTCAATAGGTGTGTATAATTCATCGATGCCATTTATAAGAATTCTTTTGGATATATATATATATATATATATATATATATATATATATATATGTGAT